>JAOYMV010071087.1:0-10408 GCA_025802375.1 Polystichum acrostichoides
CATGGGCTTTGTTTGCACATCTTTTCTATTGACCATGCACACAAGCATGACAGAAGCAAGATAGGTTTCTACACCTCTGTGTAGTCGTATCGATAGAAGAGAAACCATTCACAACGTGATCCACTCACTCGCATGCAATCCCACTGTATATCTCTTAATACGTCACCAACCTTGATTTCTCAAAAGACCTTATCCACTTTATTCAGGGATGACCAGTCGCTTTTCCTATTGCTCATTACGGTGAGGAACTCTACCAAACTTGCTACATTATGCAAGGTTGATCCATCCACCTTCAACAGCTCATGAGTCAAAGTCCTCTTGATGACTGCTAGAGCTCCGTCATGTTCACCTTTTTCATGACTTGACCCAAAATTGTGCATGATTTCAAGCCCGATAAATTGAAAATACCTTGCAAAAAAGTAGAAAGGTCTTTGTGCTTTGAATTGTGATGCTGCACCATCTGACCATACCCATTATCGCTTTAAACTAAAACCCTGATTCTTCAACCATTGGCCATGCAAAAGAAAGCAGTGCTGCACAAACAATGTGTCATACACATTGTCATCAGATATATAAAAATGGAGAGTTTTTTGGATATCACCCATTGTGGAACGCACATAGCAGATGTGGACCAAAATGCTGACCTGGCTAGAATACCAGTGCATAGATTCGAACTCATTCTAAATTTTGAAAGTATAATTTTTGGCAAAGTCCACCACAGAGACAACGACATCATCTGGAAAATTTTGTAGATACTCTCTGAATTGGTCAGCCTGCCATCTGTAGATGTAGTTATGTTTGATGAACTTAGTCAGCTTCTCTTTCATCAATGAAATGAAAGTAGAGCGCCCAATCTACTGAATAGCAAGATCTTTCCTTTTCTTGTGTTGACCATCTTCATCCAGTTCATGTATCTCCACACCAACAAAAACCTTCACAGTCACCATGAAGTTGTCATTTTGTACCTCCTGAGTCCAGCGTGGGAGTATTTTAGTACCGCAATGATCACATTTTCCAATCAAGAGGTTTGGGGCACAAAATGGACTCCCATATTGTTGTGAGGCTCCAAAATGTGGAATTTATAGCCGCACATGTATTGCCACCTACTGTGCAGGGACACAAACCTCACAACTACATTGACAAAAACCTCCATGCAGTCCATACCTTACTTGCCGCATGTTATTGAAAGAATCTTTGATGTACACAGCCTGTACATGGTACTCACAACAACATGTACTTCAATCCTTCAATTTTCAAACAAAGAAAGGCTTCATATTCTCAAAGCATCTAAGAGAGATGAGCACATTATGATGTCTTTCCTGAAACCTTCTATAGAATTCTACCTATGCAAGAATGAGATAAAGCAATGATTAGGTAATTTAAAGCTACCACTATTGTATTTCAAAGCTAGCAATAACTACGTTAAGGCACTTAGAGAGAGAGAGAGAGCACATGCGACAAAAAACTACAAGAGAGACTAGCTCACAAACCATTCCTCAGATTCAACACATCTGCCAAAAGCTAGGCATACGCACAGTGCATGCATGTGCGGCATCACCTTCATGTGTTCCATGCGACTATTTGAAGGGAAAGAAGGAAAAAAGGATACCTTGTTGCGAATTTTTTACTTCCCCCAGCAAATTCAAAATTTAAATCTATGCAAAAAACAAATGACGACTTGAGAATACCACAACTACACAATAGACACTATGGGCATGTGACAACATCATACCTTGCTGAAGCCTTGCGCTTCTTCCAACAAGCACTATTCTCAAAACATCCTTCACTTATACACGCTACATGCACACATTTCTCACCTTTTGGAAAAATCTAGTGGAAATTAAAAAAAGGTAACTTTGACCACTCAGAAATAACAAAAGACAACTTAATTTTAGCTTTTCCTAGACCACAGCCATGCAACCACTTTACATGTGGCACATCAATCCCTTCACATGATTCGCATCTAAAAGATTCCATAAGCATATTTAATGCTAATGAGACCTCAACTTTTCTTCCTTCCACTAGGCTTGCTGGTGTAAAGAACACTTAATCCCCACCATATTTGGGACCCACCACAACCACAAGAATCCTCAAACAAATTATCTATAGAAGAGATCACTCCTGCCTCCTGGGTCTAAATCATTGATTGACTACCTCATGAATCCCACACCCTTTGAATTTAGAGGATACTGCTCTCACCTCATGCTATTGAGTAAGGTCCACCTACTAGTACTCTCATTATATTAAGACAACACCGCTAGGATGCGATCTATTCTTAGAGAACTATATCTAGTTGCCTACCTCCCAATCCAACAACATAAATTTGTGATGCATTCTCTCATTGAATCCCATGAGTTGCTTAATTATGTCCCCATTTAACAAGCCACAACTTGGCACAAAGGCCAACAAATCTTGACCACCTAAGAAACATCAAAGAACACTTAAATACCACCATATTTGGGACCCATCACAACCAGAGGAATACACAAACAAATTATTACATGTCCATCTAAATTTCTATAGAAGAGATCAATCCTCTCTTCCTTGTAGCTAAGGGGTCCAAATCCTTGATTGACTACCTCATGAATCCCATACTCTTTGATTTTAGAGGATGGTGGGATCTCTTCTTCTACCTATGCCAGCCTCTAAGCAGTGCCACACTAACATTAAACATCTTTAAAATTGGGAATATAGACCGTGCAACAATCCCTTATAAAGATCCAAGGTTGTTAGTTTTTGCCTTATTGTGGTCGGAAGGCTTAATACTTTTCTTGCAAGAGAAGCTTCCATCTGGGTCTCCCTCAAAGAAAGGCCACACACATCAAGCTTATTTACTGAATGCTTTTATCTTCTACCGTAAAGTAACCTTTTCAACAACAAGTGCCCATGAATGAGTGCACATGTAGCAAAGGCGTGCGGGTACCAGGTGGATGTATACGCAAGCAACAAGAGTAGTAGAAGAAACATTGGGTGCACAACTTGGGAGTGAGGGTGAGTAGCTAGCATTGGAGAAAATCAAGAGAGATAATATCACTCTAAAGAGAGATATCAAGTTCCAAAGAGAGTGAGTGAAGAGAGAGGAAGAGGGAAACATTTGGAAAAAGGTGTAGTTTGCCTAAAAAGCTAAAGATGTGCATGTTGTGTGTGGTGTGGGTGGTTGTGTCAAGGGCAAGTTTCTTGAAGTAAAGATCTTGTATCCTATAAAAAAAATAGCTCATATAGCCATTCTGGCATCAACAAGTGTTTTTTGAAGAGCTGTGCAAGTTAAAATTTCTTGCATGCCCAAAACAAGAGGGTCCATGGGTTTGGGCTACTTCCTCCCCTGCACCTATGCTTTAGTCACGAGTTCCCTCTACACTCATCATGATGGTCACCCTTGCAAAGATGGTGTATATAGCTGTGCCCTTCCACTTTCTTGCGTTGTGGTTTTTTGTGCAAATGATTTTTTTGCAATCGAAATCTTGGGTTTCCCAACCTAGAGCTTCCTCTCTCCTACCCCTTCCTCTTCATTACCTTTGCTTTTTGTCCATGGGGTATTGGATGCTTTCGGTCATATGGAGCTCCTTGGTGTTCATGATGGAATTGGTGTGATTTGTGTTTGCATGTAAAGTGATGTGATTTGTGTGGGCATGTAAAGAGTGGTGCGGCATTGCAATGCTCCTTTATGGCTTTGGTTTGAGGTTTTGCATGGTCCTAGAAAGGGTGTAGCTCCCTTATAGCTACAATGCAATGCATGGCCTTTTGAGCGGATGGTTGTATGTAAGGTATGGCTCCCGTACTGCCTTGAATCACAGATTAACCTTTCAAATTTGTAAGCCGGGTACAACTCCTTCAAGTTGGGATCTCTTAAAACCTCAAGAACTCTAAGAACTCCCTCCCTTGTGTACTCAAAGGAGAATTTTTATGCCCCCACTTTTCTATATTTCTTACAATTACTTAAGCCACTTGAGTATAAAATCTGGTTTCATGAGACATGCAACTTACTCTAAGGCACTTGAGTATAAAATTTGTTATAACATACATGAACAAACTGTATACCCTTAGGCACCTAGATAGCAATACATACTCAAAGCCATTTTGAGTAAAGAAAGAGAACAAAATTATTCTAAAGTATTGAATAATCATCTACATGCATAAAAGATACACACAAAATTTCTCCCCAATAATTTCGACTGAATTTGGACGAAGCCATAGTTGAATATTATTGTGATGTCGACAGTGAAGTAGTGTCACCACTCTCCTTTTCAAGCACACTTGACAGTAGCTCATGAATGAATGTGCAAGAGGCAACTACAAGTTCCCATGAGTGACTTGTGTAAGTAGTAGGTGTGGACAAATATACAAGCAACAAGCATTAGAAATATTTGGGCACACAACACGGAAGTGATAGCACCGTAAAAAAGCAAGAGAGGAAAGATAAATCTGAAGAGAGAGATCAAGGTGCAAAGAATAGAGAAAGAGGGTAGTTTTTGGAGAAAGGCGTACTTTGCTCAAAAGCTAAATGTATTTGTGTGTGAGAGAACTTTCTTGAAGTAAAAATTATTGTCCTCTATAAAAAAGTAGCTCGACTGCGAGTCCCTCTGCATTGGCGATGGTAATGCTTGCAAAGACGAAAGTGTGTGAGATATATAGCCATTGGCCTTCTTGCCTCATGGTTCTTATCTTTTTGGAATCGATCCCGCAACCCAAAGCTTCCTCGGTCCTCTCCCTTCCTCTTCTTTGCCCCTAGTGTTTTGTATTGGAAGGTTTAGTTCCGAGGTGTTTTGTGATCCTATGGAGCTCCTTGGTGGTCATGAGATGGTAGTGGTGTGATGGCAATGAGTGCATGTAAAGTGTGGTGCATCACTCCACTATGGCTTTGGTTTGAGGTTTTCCATGGTCCTAGGAAAGGTGTAGCTCCCTTATAGCTACAATGCAATGCATGGCCTTTTGAGTTTGTGAGCAGGGTAAGCGATCTTCTATGTACTCGAGGAGAAACTTTTTGCCCTGTATTTTCTATAGTTCCTTCGATTATCTTTTCTAGTGCTTTCTTGGAAAAAGGAGCCTTTGGCTTTTACTACGGAGGCTAGCAAGTTCCTTCATGGGACTGCCAGCCTATGGCTATTCTGGTCCCAAAACTTGTACTTTTCTTTTAAGTTGTGGTTGAGTGAGATTTAGTACTTCTAAATTTACTAAGGAGAGTGTAACGAGCTATTCGTGAAGTGGTTACTGACACCGGTGGCAAGGCATGTGCTCAAGTGAGACACTACATGCCACCTCTCAAATGAAGAAGGATGATCCCTTGGGCGACGAATCCCAACGGTCTCCTCCTTCGAGGCAAATGAGTACCAAGGCAATTCACAAGCCCACTCCCCATCATCTCAACTACTGAGCATGGAGCCCAACACTATCGAGGCGATCCATCAAACTCTTGACGCAAAATGAGAAGTGTCATCAGCATGGGAGCATTCCTGCCCACTTCCGCTTCCCCTTCCCCTTCCCCTTCCACAGGCCCAGGGGAGCCAAAGAATTGATCTGCATTGCCCTAGAAGCCCCTTGGAGCTGAAACATTTGAGAAACTAGAGCATGCTAGTGTTGCACATGGAATAGTATTGTCCACCATCGCTTTCTGGCAGTTTGAGTGTGTATCCTGATGCCCTTGTCTAGCACTCCAAGAATGTGTCACAACTGTAGGACGGCGCACATCTCGAATTTCACACTGCAGGCGTACGTGTAATGGTGTTCCAAAGACGCGCATTTTCCATACATGTCAATCAGTGCGCTTGAGGTCCGTTTCTAGCAAACCTGTGTCGACAATGTGAGCATGGGAGTCCGCGTCACCTCTGAGTTAATCGCGAATGAAAGACTTCCATGAAAGCTCAGATCTAGAGAAGAGTCTGTCAAACAGAATGCGACCCAGATGGGGTTGCGCGCGAGACGGTCAGGGTAAAAGGCAGAGCATGATCTCCTTGCTTGAATGTCAATGAAAATTTCCTGATGCGCACTTGTATGTCCCCATGTGTATAGCCTGTTGTGAGATGGGGAAGTCGTCGTTGGACACAGAGCGTGGTTGCGGTAACACGCAACGAGTAAGAGACCTTGCCTTGCAGGAGATAGCAACATCCTTGCATAAGCCATGTAACTCCTCCATCATTCAGTACATACAGAAGAAGATCATCAGATCTCTCAGCCACATCATTCATTGCATACAGAAGAAAATTAAAAGATCGCCATCGCTAGATTTTGATTTGAATTGCGAGATTGGGAGGGGGGGTGCGCCAGGCCTCTGAGGCAGTGCAATACAGAGGCGACGCGCGCAGCCCCCGGGCAGCAAGCTGCCGGGAGGGGGCTGCCCCCGTGAAAGAAATTAGGTTAATATCATGTGGCCCGATGGGCCACGTATCAGATATTAAACTGATAAGAACAGATACTACACTTGATCTTAGCCAAAAGGCCGAGAAAGGTATGAGTTGCAGGGCTCGCCCTCCCTGCCTTTTATTCGGCGCCTTTGCACTTGCCCTTGTGTGGGATAAATTAAAGCCACTCAAGCCACGTGTCACCTGCTTCCCCCGCCCTACACTCACGCTTCGAGAGGCAAGTAAAAACAAAAACTCCACACACACACACAAGGATTTGCGCTTCAATGAAGCTTGCCAAGTTGAGGGACTACATGCACACTGCTCTTCATTTTCTGCCAGCATTTGGTCCAATCACGGTCCACCAACTGTTAAGGGTTGGATAAGAGACAACTGAAGCTACTTAATACCAAGAAGCAAGCAAAACACCTTAGCATGGCAGTCCGATTGCTTGAACTGCTTTGCTTTTAGTAACTCTATGCTAAGAGTTGAAGATGTTGCATGTTTGTACACTCATGGGCCTACAATAGAGAAGTTTTACGGATGCATTAATTGTGAAAAAGCACAAGTAAAGCAACTAAACGAGGCTCGATAATTTTGTCTCAATTGACAAATGAGTAAGAGGAAAAGCTGAAAGTATTTGCCAAGCAAAAAACCAGGATGAAACGCCCATCACACGTACTAATGCCAATTGGCAATCACCACCAAATCTGCGAAAATGGTTAGACATATACCCTTAGTAAGCCATAGTGATGCAATCAATTTCCATGTGTTATCCGGACTAAAGCTAGGGAGCCACCGCACCCCACCTTCTGTATGCCTAGAGGACGCTTCACACACATGGGTCAGGGTAGCCTCGATGCATTTAGCATCTAGACAACCAAGTGTGGGCAGGCACTAGGGCTACGGTTGTATTTATAGCCAACCCTCACAGCGGGGTGGTGAATTCCTTTGAGTCCTAGCTACAATGTGCTCCTCTCCTCCTCACAGTGGTATCGAAGCTTATCTTTCCTCTATCACATTTCGTTTCTGTGTGCGGGAAATCGTCTTAAGCCCTGGGTGCCTTGTATTGAGCCGCATGGGATTTGTCTCTATGGGAAGAAGGCTTGAAATATGACGCCAATGGTACCTGACTTGGTCGCCATGGTTTGAGAAGCATGTTTTGCTTCTACTTGGTGCCCTAACAAGCCTCCTACTGGTCGCCATGTCCTCTTCTCTCTCCCTCTCGTTGTTACTATCGCTTGCAGTCTCAAAGCTTTTTTAATCTTTACTTTATTCAAAAGTTTTGTTTCAAGACGAATTAGAGCCTTGTCTTAAGATCCGGTTCTGACCTTATTTCCAAGCAAGTAGGAGTCGTCAAGGAAAGAAGGCCAAGCTTTTGTAGTCTAAGCCTTCATTAGCATCTATGTGCAGATCCTGCAGGTGACATGCATGCCTTGATTTTGAGCGGTGTTACCTCGACAAAAGTCTTCAAAATAGGGTTTCAAAGATGACCAAGCATACACTCACTCTTACGACACTTTGATAAATATGCACAAATGGGATACACATGAAAGCAAACTAGAAACGTGTCCAGGCACAAGGCTTTACTTTTTAAGCCTTGGCTTTAAGAGTCGATTCTCACAAAAACTAGCGACCTTATTTCCAAGCAAGTAGGTGTCCTCAAGGATAGAAGGCTAAGCTTTTCTAGTCTAAGACTTCATTAGCATCTATATGCCGATCCTACATGTGACATGCATGCCTTCATTTTGAGCAGTGTTACCTCAAGAAAAGACTCTAACATAAGGTTTCAAAGACGACCAAGCATATGTTAACTCTTAAGAGACTTTGATACATATGAGCTCATCAAAGTTAATTTTTGATATGCTATAAATGTTTATTTATCATCAAAATATGATTTTGCTCACACACAGAGGGTGCTCGTGTGATTAGAATACAAGTTTATGTATAAATAAGACTTTCTCTCTCTAGGCTAGAGAGGAAAAAATGGCTGTAAGGGCAAAAGACTAAGCTAAGACTTAGCGGGAATGGCAATGCCATATTCTAGAAGACCTAGAAACAAGACAAAACATTCAAAAGCCGCTAGAGTACAAGTTAATGTTTAAATATGGATTTCTCTCTCTAGGCTAGAGAGAGAAAATGGCTCGTAAAGGCAACTAACCGAGCTAGTAAAACTTAGTGGGAATGGCAATACCGCATTCTTTAAGTGCTAGAAACTTGAAGAACCATTCGAAAGCCGCTAGGAAATGCTTTAGGGATTTCGACATGCTTTTTCGGGATCAAAACAGCCTTGAAAAGACTTCGAAACGAAAAATTTAACGTTGGAAACATGCATAGATGGGGGGATAGAGGCTAGAAGGTGGGAACAAGGTAGAAAAGGACCTACCTAGCTCAAAAAGTAGTGGCCCAAAATAGCTTGAGAAAGGCACCCTCTTCCCCTTAGAATGGTGTAACTCTTCCCTCTCTCTCTCTACTTGGGTAGACTAGCCCCTACAGGCTATGGTAGTTTGCTCATGCTCTAATCAAAGCTCTCTCCAAGATCTCTCACCTCCATGCTATTGCTTAACACTATCTCTATTATGTAAGCTAAGGAAGCAAAAACTATTCTAGGTTTCTCGCAAGCCAAAAAGAGGATCATGCATAAGCCATATGAACAAGATGATGCTTCTAAACTCTTCTCCTTCTCTTTGTAGATACTATTGGCTCTAGTAGCTTCGTATTCCTTGAGATTAGGAGTATGTGATGCTTTTCGGCAATGAATTTGATCTCTTATGCGGCCATATATTGAAGTTCTAAGCCTTCTTTATGTGGTTTAGCAACAAGAAGAAGATGCTCTGCATGCATGTACTATCAACTTGCAAAGGTAGCTAATACAAAGTCCTTTTGAGGGGGGGTCAAGCCCAAGAATCCGGCCCTCTATGCGGTGTTGTTTGTTTCAGCTTTCATGCTTTATGGCTATGTTGATCAATTGCTGTGCTTCAAACATGCTACGATCGATGCATAGTTAATTGCCATATAAAGGAATAAGTTTACATTGGTATCAGAGCTTAGGCTTTCCTTGTTTTGTAAGCAAGAAACGATCCAAAGCTATCCATGAAGGTGCGGGTAATGAAGGGTTCTTGATTGTCAAAGCGTTAATCTATGGCTTCTGATAATCAAGAAAGTGATGCTATGGATTGGCAAAGGATTAATTTTTCTAATGATGAAGCATCTCACAAAGGCATGCAAGCTATTTGTTACTTTGCTCATAGGTTGCAAGAAGCGCAAAACAACCCAAATTTGTGAGCAACCGTGCAAGAACAATTTCATGCTAATGAATTGATTGCACATGCTCAAGAAGAGAGAGCTCGCTCCCTAGAGCGCAAGGATCAGCGCCAAGGAGAAGAAGAAATTCTTCTCAAGAAGGGCAAAGTTTGGACCATCATCATAAGCACTCAAACAATGAGAATCCACCAAGAATACAACGTCCAAGGCGCTCTCCAATTCGTGCACAAAAACGAAGACATGAAAGATCAAGCTCTAAATCTTTTGATTCTAGAGAAGGTACCAATGCCACAAGGCATGCACGACGAAGAAGGAAGACATCACCCTCTTCTCCCTATTCTTCACCTAATTCCTCTTTGGATGTTAGAGCACAAGAATATAGCTCTTCTCCTAAAAGCTCCAAGAGGAGAGGGCATAGGCGTGCACATCCCGCATGGAAGAGAGCTCATCGCATGCAGAAGTTCAAAGGAGGAAAAAGCATCACTATTATGTTTTATGATAGAACTTATGGCAAAACGGACAAGGTTATCCAACAATTTGATGCGGCTTTTGGTGGTAAGTACTTTATTGAGCAATCTTAGACATGTTGCTATGTACTTACAAAAATCAGCTAGACAATGGTAGGCTAGTCTCAAAACTCAAGGATTAGCCCCAAGGACTTGGAAAGAGTGTTGAATTTCCCTCATGAAGCAATTCCTCATTGATGAAGTGCTAGATGATGTGCTAACCGCATGGAGAAGCTTCAAGTTGGCACAAGGGAAAACTATCCAAAATTATGTAGATAAGTTTTGGGATTAACATCTCAAAGG
>JAOYMV010072198.1:0-10371 GCA_025802375.1 Polystichum acrostichoides
GGTTCACTATGAGGCCCTGCTGCGTGAAAAAGTCATCTAATACGGAAAGATGCCTCTGGATACCAACCTGCGTGTCAGATACCAAGACAATATCATCAGCATGGAGCATAACATCAATAGTAGTACCTGAGAACTCAATCCCCGAGCCTCCTCCATGGGTGATGTAGTCAACCACCTCATTGATATATAGCCCAAATAGTGTAGGAGAGAGCGGGCATCCTTGCTTCACACCAATGGTGTTAGCAACTGTGTCAGATAGACCTCTTCGGCATTGGACTCTCCCAAAAACCTGCTCATATAATATGTAGATGTCCCACATCATCTCCGATGGTATGCCCAATGCATGTAGGCGATGAAAGAGTCTCTCTCGTGGGATGGTGTCAAAGGCTTTGCAAAAATCCACAAAGCAACACTAGATTGTTTAATGTACATATTGTTAATATGATGGACATACATAGATTTTGTTGGTATACATATGTCACTATGACTGCACTATGTTATTAGATGTGATGTAGGCATACCATGTTTGACATGTGAGCAATATATTTCTTTGTGAAATACACTAAAACAAGCATCTCAATTATTCCTATTTTTCCATTCCTTGCTCGCACCGCTCATGCATTTACGCTCGTACGACTAACATATTCAATTGCAAAATGGCATGACACCTAACATATCCAGCATGTCAGGAGTAGGATGAGAACACCAGATGTGGGCACTATGAATCACTTAAAAAAATCACAATTTTTTGACCTCTTAACACTTTCCCTATAGCTCTTTCCAACATGTTCTCCTGCCTTATGGACACCTTGTGAGTTGGTCTATTAAAAGTCAGTACCACAAAATGTGCCCAGATGATGCCTTTTTGTGTCGAATGGCTGTTTTAGACTCCGTCTTTGCTCGCATGTACTAACCTTGTCAAAATATGTGACTCCATCTTTGCTCGCATGTTAGGAGGAGGATGAGAACATCAGATGTGGACACTATGAAGCACTCAAAAAATCATGATTTTTTGACCTCTTAACACTTGCCCTACAGCTCTTTCCAGCATGTTCTCCTGCCTTATGGACACCTTGTGAGTTAGTCTATCAAAAGTTAGTACCAAAAATTGTGCCCAATTGATGCCTTTTTGTGTCGGATGGCTGTTTTAGACTCTGTCTTTGCTTGCATGTACTAACCTTGTCAAAAATATGTGCAAATGATGCCAAATTGATAAATAATGGTAGGTAGATGTATGTGCTTCACAAAGATACCGTTAGATACGCACAAACATCCAAATCCCAAAAGTTACGCCGATTTTAGCGCTTTCGTCACTTTATGGTCAAATACGCCAAAATATGGTAAAGCGTTCCAATCCGTGGATCATTTATGGTCTACCTACTCTAATCTACTCCTAAAAAACATCAATGTATAATTATGCTAATGAAGATAAAATTAAATGACTAATCAAAGCAAGAAAATACAAAAAAATTGCTCCAAAGAGCTCATAGATTCCTAAATGCTAAAAGATATGCATTTAGTGAACAATCAAGATGCCCATGAATGTTCCACACTCATTCCATACTTGATCTCCACCCCCTGACTCTAAACAAAGGTCCTGGATGATCCCCGATCTCCCAACTACCTAGAAAGCCTAGAAGGCCCGCTTCTACCTTTCACTAACTAAATGAATGTAATGTGATTACACAAGTGGTAAGTACAACATAGACTCACTAACATAGGAACACCATCCTCGATAGCAGCACCATTGTTAGCAACTCACCGTGAATGGATGACTGGAGCATAGCTTGCACTACTAACACACAAATGTCAAAATGCAGGGGACGGACCCGATTAGGGCATGGAGGCAAACATAATGCTTGTCAGGTAGTATGGAGTCTATAATCAACATGTATAACCTACTCACACACTCAAATCAAGTGATTAATGCACGAAAACATGCAAACAATAATTCTTGCGTAGGAGCATACACATAACTTTTCACTGAGCAAACGACGTCTGATCGACATGAAATTTTATGAGTGTACTCGCACCATACTAGGGAACGCAAATACATGATTAGAACCTTCACATGACACACATAAACATTGCAATTTTTTGTTTGCCAGGGTAACAAAAATCAACGTTGTGACTTACAAACGCACTAGTATGATGTGGAGATGCTTCTTTTACATGTATGTATGCAAATAAACAACTAATTGAGCACTTAAATGCATGATTAAGCTTGCTAAACCGCGGGACAAAGAGAGCTTAAATCACAAGAAATTGACCATTAATTGAAAGGAAATCGCATAAGGAACACTCACAATCAACAAATGGATCAATGCCCTGCAACAGATGCGCTCCACGAGCTCACAAATCGCTTGAGAGAGAAGAGGGAAGAGTAGCCACAAATCACGTTTCTCTTATCTTCACTTGAATAATAATGTCTTTACAAAAATAAGCCTTATGCTTATAAAACCTAGCCCTCAAAAGGTTATGGGTTCAAAACTTATACAAGCTGGAAGCCCATGGCCCCATCCTTTCCATAAAAAGAGTTATTTCTTCATTTACACATGCGGGTAGCCTTTTAGCTTGAAAAACTAATAAAAAATAACTTTCGTAGCTTCTCATGGGTTACACAAAATCCGCAATTTTTTAATGTAGTTCATGTAGCCCGCAACACCCCCCTTGATCGGAGCTAATAGTGCCCACTTTACATCATGATATATTTCCAGTCATAGCCACAAATTTCTTGAAGCACATAAATACATCAAAATTTTCTTTCAAAGGATACACCCATGCATGCCTAGAGTAGTCATCAATGAAAGTCACAAAATACAAATAGTTTCCAAAAGATGGGGTCCTCATAGGACCACATACATCACTGTGCACTAGGATTAATCTGCTAACATCTCTCACTGAACCATCCTTGGGAAATGATGCTCACTATATTTTGCTCAATATTCATCCTTCACATACATGTTTCTCAGGAGCATACATGCCATAACTTTGCATCAAACATAGCCTGCATATCAGAAATAGAATATCTTGCACATTCACACCTTTCTAATATACATCCAATCTATAAAGATCATGCCATAATGAACCAAATGCAATAATTATGTCACCATCACTGAGATCATGAACAGTACATCTGTCATCCACAAGTTTCACTACTAAGCTAATCTTAGCAAGTGTAGAAACTAACAACAAGCTCTTCTCGATCCTTCGTACATACAATACATCTTCCAAAGTGAATGCACTACCATTTGCAGCAATAAGTACAACCTTCCTGATTTCTTGAATAGGATAAGAAGAGTTATTTGCACATAAAATAGTACTTCCTGCAAGAGCTTGCTCAAGTGATGAGGATAAATCACACTAAGAGGTAATGTGCTTGCTAGCACCACTGTCAAAATATCAAACTTGCAAATCTGCAATTGACATGCAAACATCATGCAACTATGGGTTGTAACAGCACTGAACTATAAATGCCCATTATGCATCTTGCACAAGATTAGCAAATTCTGCATGGGATGATGAGGCCTCTACAACAGCCATGCCTACCTTCCTTTTCTTTGCCTCCTTTAGCTTCAACTTTGGACAATCTTTGATCTAATGCCCTGATTCCCCGCAATAACTTTACACTTGCCTTTCTTCTTAGGCTTTTCACCATCCTTCTACTGTTGGAAGATGCAAGTTTTGGCTTACTACTCAAGGAGGCATTTGCATTTCCATTGCCCCTTTGAGCAGCCATAAAAGCCCAATCTGCAACACGATGTTTGGACCTATTTTGCCTAGATTGATCTTCTTGTAAGAGTATAACAACTAGCTCAGCAAACTTAATGGCATTCGGATTACTCTTCATCAAAATTCTGAGAGTAGAAGAAAGACTGTGATAAGAATCTTGTAAGCCATCAAGAATGGTCTACACAAGTGAACTGTCAAGAATAATCTCATCCACTGCAATCAATTGCTCCTTGAGGAAAATTTCCATTGAGTCTCCTTCATTCATGTGCTTAGACTCCAATTGCATACGTAGTTAAGCAAAATTTTCCTTATTATGTTATGCATATAAATAGCCATAATGTCCCATGCTTCCTTAACAGTCTTACATGAGCGAAGATGTGGAGTCATGCTTTGCTTGATAGACAATGCTATTAAAGCATATGCTAGTGTGTCTCTACCATCGCAACATATTTGTTCATGAGTAGGAGGTACAATAGCAGTAGAAGTACCTGCTTCACTCTACTTCTGAACCTGTAGATTCCACACAAGATGAGGGTCTCACCTTTGTCCCAGTAACAATATTCCATACACCGTTTGACACCAAAACATGTCGCATCAAATATTCCCATAATTGATAATTAGTTCCATCAAGTTTGTCTTCAGTATCCAACATGTGAAATGTATCATTATTATCAGACATTGTCGAAAGTCTGAAATGATTGCACTAATGACTTATGAAGACACTATTACCAAACATTATCAAAAGTCTGCAATGACTGCACTAATGACCTATGAAGACACAAGATGCAGTAAAGTGACCTATTGGGGTTCACACAGTCCCAAAACATCAAAATAGAGAAAAACTTGGGAGTATTGGTGAAGTGTGGGCAAAATTGAGAGCTCCGAGGAGTGCTACAAAAACCTTCTAGCTTGCGAATGGCCCCCAAAACATGTCTGAAATGGCCTGAAAGCCCCCTGAAAGCTGCAAAAACATGTTGTCTATTATGTAGATACCACACAATATCAAGGTCTAAGAGGACTCCTTTAGATGACGAAGATGAACCTGCTTCAAGGTGGTGTAGGTGGCCTTTCTCCAGGTGAAGAAGCCTCCTCTGATACGAAATGTTAGAATTAAGGGTTAAGATTATTAGGGCATATGTATATGACGTGAGAAAAAACCTCCTAACGAGGGAAAAAGTACCCCGATGGTCCTAAGTATGTTCACACACACCACTACCACATCATGGTGTTAGGGGCATTGCAACATACGGGAGAATGAAACCTAACCAATTAACCAAAACCAACTCATTTAAGAATATCCCTACAACACAACAACACTTAATATGTTAAACACGGCAAAGAATACAACATCTTTTGCATCTGGTCGGTGTACTTTCATCTCATTTCAGTTGAGATCTCCTTCTCCTTAATAGCCTTCTTCTCCTCAGTGAGATTTTTGGTTATTTCACAAAATTTGATCCTCAATTCCTTTTGAAACTCAACTTATTAAATTTTGGGCGGTTTATTGCATTTCATAATTTCTAACCTTCTGACAATAATATAGATCCCAATAGGTATCTACCTGATAAACAAGCTGCGCCAAATTCTCTCTCACCAAAGGATACCATGGGGGAGCACTCTTTGATTCAAGTTTCTTTCTGGCTTCCAATGTTTTAGCCACATGAGAAGGCTGCTCTTGCAAGTAGGACTTAATATCACAATCACAAATGTTTACAGCATTGACCAAAGTATCCTTCAGGTTTGTGACTATGATTGCATGCTCATTCAAACTTCAAAAAAGAACATTTTAATATAGATATAATCAACAAACAAAAGAAGACATTGATTGTGTTTTGCTAAGAACTTACTCATTCATACAAAGGAATCCGGCGAGCAAGGTGACTTCTTTGAGTCTAGTCAGATCTATGATAGTGATGTAGACCCTTAAATGCCATGCCTTATCATCTTTAAACTTATATGAAATGAGCTCCATCAAAGCCACCGTCTGGTGGTTCCCCTCCCACACATAGAAAATTTTATTAGAGAGGAAGGATAACCCTTTTTTGCTTTTCAACTCATTCTCAAACTCTTTGTCTACAGTGTGGCAGTGTGCATCCCATGAAGTCCTGATCTCATTGCTCACTAGAATTGTAACACCTTTAGGGGAGACAAGTGAGACTATGAAAGTGTCCTTCATTAGTCAATAATTTTCTCCTTCCAAGGCTATTTTGAGCAGTGAAATGTCACTTCTCAAACCCCAAACCCTTGGGTATGGGAACATCCTACAAAGGGGGAGAGATGGAAACTTGGAAACATCTAGAACCCTGTATTTAGACAATACATCTCCACCTTTCATAATTTCCACAACCTCATTTTCCTTAATGCCAAGCTATTTGTCACTACAAATGGAATGCATAGTGTTAGAAGTGGGTTTAGAAAACATAGGAGCTTGTTTCCTTCTTTTAGAAACCTAAAAAGACAATAACAACAATAAAGATATAGAAAATACATTCACAAATTTTTCTTTTAAGCACATGCCAACAACTTGAAAGAAGAATCTTAATAGTTTCTTGCACATTATAACATACACATAATAGTTGACTCAAAAAAAGCTTAAATGAAGAACCTAGACATGAGAGAAATCATCATTGTCACTTTCATCTGCTGGAGGACTAGATGCACACACTTCTACATCCTTACTTGTTGCCTTACCAAAAACAAAAGAGAGGATCTTACCGTAATAGACCCCAAATCTAGTTGTTTCTTTGTTTGTCTCCTCTTTCGTGTATGAATGATGATCCCTCCCTATTTAGTCATTTCACATAAGCAATGAAACTTAAGCTACTATTATGTATGTAGCATATTTAAGCATCATATATATATATATATATATATATATATATATATATATATATTATGTATGTATAGCATACAAACTACGTTTGAATTAACAAATCACTCTTGTTAATGAAACCATGTTAATTTTTGTCAATGTGCCTAATTAAAAAAACCTTCCTTTTGAACTCACGTGGTACACTAACATTTTTTGAGGTGAACCCCCCGAGCTCACTACTCCGCCGTAACTACAAGAAAATTGACGTGGTCAAGTCAAATCAACCCTTACCTCATCTTTGTAAATGACCAGCTAACGGTTGTTCCACCCTCTCAAAGATGAATACATAGCTTGTCATGTTTATTAGAAGACGTAACTGATCAATAGAGTACACTACGATTCTGTTGTGCTCACAGGGAGGAATAGAGTATGCTCTCTGATCAGACATAATACGACTATGTTCTTTCTTAAACTCAAGTGTATGGAATCTCCGAGCTATATTTATCCGAGGCGAGAAGCCCAACCATAGGAAAAAGGTACATCAAAGATTCTCCACTCGTAGGAATCCCATCGGTTAGGGTCATACCTGATTCACTCAAGATTACCTACTTCCCTGAAGGTATCCAACTTTCGTGTGGTAGTCAGTAAACAGGTCAAGGAAAGGAATCACATGAACCACTTGACCATTGATAGGGACAATACTGTCAGTAGTGAACAATTTCATATCATCAATAGTTTCAAACAAACAATTACCAACATGGATTAGTTGTTGGACTACCATTTGTCGAGCGAGGGAGTCAGTATAGGAGTAAGTAATTCACCATTGTAAAGCCCCAAACCTTTGGACATGTACAAATGTATCCTAATCCATATAGTATTATGGTTGAGAGTGACTAATGTGTCCACCATGATCTTTACGTGGGGGTGGGGGGGAAGATCTTTGGATGGAAATTTAATGGGACCTTTAACACCACACTGAAAACAAGCATTCGGGAACTGTTTGAAAAGCACAAGCTGAGAGAAGAGCCTCGTATCATGAACGTGGGAAAGGGCTCTTCAATGTATGAAGAGCAACAAAAGGTATTGGCAACGGGGCTTGGCATCGGGCCTGCCGAGGATTCGAGCCGGGGTCCCCTGGTCGAGGCCAGGTTTTAGCCTACGCTGCCTTAAGCCACGCTGCCCCTTTCCCCGGCTCTTGATTCCCTTGGCCAGCGCTGCCCTTTTATCCTATATCAGAGCAAGCCCGCTTGCCTCTCAGGCAGGCCACCATGGCTTCCCACGAAGAGCAAGCATGATCATGACAGCGCTGCCCAGCTCCCACGCCCGCGGCGCTCTCATTTTGCAACCCACTGAAGAGCAATCAAGGGATCATGGCGCCTAGCGTGAGAGCCACGCGCCTCCTACTAGTCCCTTTGGACGTCTGTCCCTGCCTTTCGTCCAGCAAGTAGCTAGATTCTCTATTGGCATATAGCATCATATATAACAATCAAACAGTGTCTTATCTGCCATCAAATATTGCTCAGAATTGTTTATATGAAGTGGCATTCATCCGATAACTTCTTGTCCGGACAACTGCTACCCAGCTTCATCAACAACATCACTTATCGCAACTATCTCTTTGCACTTTCAGGAACACTACCAGAATCACTGTATGTATCCCTGTCAGGGAACAACTTCTCAGGAAGCATTCCTGCATCCTTAGCAAATGCGAAATCGCTGCAATATTTCTTCGAACGATGCGAGCTACAACAAACTCCAAGGAAAGATCCCCAACTCGGGTGGCGCTGGAACACCTTATTTGTGGGCAATCATCTTAAGATCGAATGAGCTGGATCATGGTGTTATCCCACCCAGCTAAGTATTCTTGCAGTTCTGGATGTTTCAAGAAACCGTTTGTCAGTACGTTCATGACAAATGGTAGCGCTTCGACACTTGACCCACTAAATGAAGCTATAGTGGACCAATGCATTGAGATTAAAGCAGATTATAGCTAATCATGGAAATGTCGATGTGATGGGATCACTCACGGACGAGTCATTGACTTCGTCTAGCCAAGAAGACGGGCTTGGTGTCGGCTTTTTCAGCCTCAATGTACTCTCATATAACATGCTGACAGGACCCATCCCAAAGGGGCTGGCCAACATGTCAACACGTGAGTGGTTGGATCTTTCCAACAACCAGCTAACAGGTACCATCCCCTGCACGGAGCTCCGTCAGCTCACATCTCTCAGTAGCTTCAATCTCTCACCTCGAGGGTCCTATACCACAGGGAAATCAATTCAGCACCTTTGCTAATGACTCCTTTTATGGTAATCCAGGGCTATGTGGCCCTCCTCTCTCCAAGCTATGCTCTTCTTCAGATCCAGCTGAACCATCCAAAGAAAATCCCGCACAGCAGCTCGACGCCCATTCTAGCATCTTATCTCGCATCCAAGAAGAGGTGTCATTGGAAGCAGTTGGGATTGGATATGCTATTGGTATTGTTGTGGTAGGATTCATTATCAATTACTATTTTCTCTATTCTGAGATCAACAAGCCCTTTGTCATAGAACGTGCTTCAAGCCTCCTTAAGAAAATCGCTCACAGACTCAAACAAAACGCTCCTTAGATGATTCATAAGATTTGTGCTTATTGAATAGACAATTTTGTTTGTACACATATATATCCTCTTCCTTGCCATGGGATGCATAAATATAATCTGTACATACATAATATTGCATAGAAGTTACATCCTTTTGTTTTCCATGTAAGGTTATATCCTCTTGTAATTGCATATGTCTAAGTTAAAGCCAGCATGGTAGCTTGGAGCCACCAGGCTTCTTACTGATTAGATTTGAAAGAGAGCCCTACCCAATCTGAACTGATTAATGAGACCGCAAAGTGAATCCAGGGGGCAATAATGATTAACTATAATCTGCTTTAATCTCAATGCATCTTGAGTTTAATTGCCGTAGTCACAAGAAGTTTTGGGCATTTTCCCATGTGGGAAAGAGACCCACTTTCCCTTATGTGCACTGGCCCCTGCCGGGGCCGGCAGCCCCGTGCCCCCACCGCACCTAGCTAGGTATGCTATACCTCCCCTGCAGAAGCTCATGATGTTGTTGTAATCCCAATGTGGGAATCATAGCGGGAAACTGTCTAAAACTTCTTGCGAGTATACATTATGCAATGCATTCCATCTTGAGTTTGAGTGGTTTATCTTAATGGTACCAACATCACAAGAAAAACTCAGAGCGTATAAGATTATATTCAAGTCTTACTTAAAGACTTCATTTCTCACACACATTTTTAGGGCAGATAGCAAAGGGGGAGGATCGGATTTATCTGAATTTTCAGCTATGCCACGTCATTTATTAAATAGCAAATTGCTTACGTGTTTCTCGTTTGGTTTTATTCCATTACCTTTATTCAACGCCTCCTCCTTTTTACCTGTTCTTAGGCCAGAGAGCATAGGGCTCTGTCCGATTTTTCTCAATTTTCAAGGTATCCACGTCATTTTACGAATTATTAAATAACCTTTTTTTTTCAACACGTCATTTCTTGTGAGATCAAAAAATAAAATAGCTGCAGTTCAATTCGTGTCCTTCTCTCTCTCTCTCTCTCTCTCTCTCTCTCTCTCTCTCTCTCTTTTCAGAGGATCTCTCTGTCTCTCTGTTTCTCTCTAGCAGATGTGTGCACACACAGGCATGCACATGCAAGTTTAAAAAATAAAATAAGTGCTTTGGTTCAAATTTTGGCAAAAAGCCTGTGCTCTCTCAACGAAGAGGTTCTCTCTCTCTCTCTCTCTCTCTCTCTCTCTCTCTCTCTCTCTCTCACCAGCGCCGCGA
>JAOYMV010073307.1:0-10362 GCA_025802375.1 Polystichum acrostichoides
ATATATATATATGCCTAGCGGGGTGTGTGTGTGTGAGAGAGAGAGAGAGAGAGAGAATGAGAGAGAACTCTCAGTTGATCACAATGGCAACCATCAAAGCTGTATTGTTGTTAGCTCTTGTGGTGATGGGTATGTGGGTGGCATGCTCAGCAGATGCACAACCTCAGAAACTCGGAGAGGAGAATGGAGAGAGCAAGTACTCTCATGGAAGCTATCACCATGGGGGTAGTTATGGCCATGGGGGTGGAAGCTACGGGCACGGTGGGCATGGAAGCTATGGTCATGGTGGCTTTAGACACGGCGGTGGCGGGCACAGCGGCGATGGGCATGGCGACCATTATCCTCATGTCTAACTCTCGCATAATGCCTATATAATAAATGGGCTTCCCTTCTTGTTATGCAGCAAGTGAAAGCTCACCCGCCCCCCCTCGCATAGTGTATAGTGTGGGTTTAATGATAAGAAGCATGGAGTTTAAAAAAAAGGAAAAGAGAGAGAGAGAGAGAGTGAGAGGGAGAGAGGCCTTTTTTATAAAGATGAAAGGGGGCAGCGATATCGTTGCCCCTCATTGAATTGAGAAAAAAAAAATGGCAATCTTATAAGAAGGGGAGCGATATCGCTGCCCGAGAAAAAATTAGCTTTTTTTTAATCTTATAAATAGGGGAGCGATATTGCTGGCCCCTCAAAGTACACTTTGATATAGCTTCAACACTTTTCAAGTTTCCACCCTCTGCACGGCGCGCGATACTCACGCACCTTGCAGCCCCAGCCCGCACCTACATGCCCAAACCCGCGCCTCGCGCACAGTGCAGGTGCAATTGCGAGGCCAAAGAAGAATCGGCTTCAATTGTGCGCATAATGCTCGCGGTTAAGGCAAGAATCTAGATTAAAGAAATCAGCAAGCACCGCATCATTGGAGTGGGAAGATGAGAGAGGGATTAAAGGGCGAGGGGGGAAGACCAGGTAGGGAAGCAGAGTGACACAAGCGGTAGCATAGAGTAGCAAGGCAGCAAGCGTGCTTGCTGCACACACTCTTATCGAGCATGAACCCATCCTGAGGCCTATCTCTCTCTTGGTATTTCAAGCACCACGACGCCTTCCTGAGGCCCATCTCTCTCTTGGTATTTCAATTTCAAATGGTTAAAATATTAAGCACGGTGCGCCATGTGGAAGTTGCCTTTGTGCTGACACGTGGAGCACATTTGACCTTTATTGCCAGTGCCGGTGTTCACGTGCCAGTGCCGGTGTTCACGAAAAACCTCTATATCAAAATCCCGACTAGATTTCTTCTTCGGGTGGAAATGTGAACGAATGCCATAAACCATTGTACCACTTATGCCATTGGCATAAGTGGAACGAGAATGGCTACTCTTATAGTTACAGTCCTGATATACCACTTATGCCAGGATTGTAATCGGTCGGAACACTCGAACACCCGACTAGATTTGAGAGAGTTTTCACCTTCTCCTTTTTTTTAATCAGTTGGAAAAAATGTCTTTTGTGAACATTGGTTGGCATGACCTAACAACAGCTTGCCTTTTTCTAGCAGTCAAAAAAAAAAAAAAAGTAATAAGGAAACATACCATTTTCTAGCCAGTGTATGTGTGTGTGTGTGTAAAGTTTAAAACATAATTAAGCAAGAGAATAATGTAAAATTAGTGAATAATAAAACTTTTTGAGAGAAAAATTCTCCTGTCGACGAGGTGGTTAGGGTTAACCTCTGTTAGGGTTCTCCTGTGTATGTCACCTCCCCTGTTCACCTCGGTTCGCCAATCTGGTTCATCACCCTACACACCCAGCAAGGGTAGGATGTGACCCCTTGGGGGCGCGTCCAAGCCGTACCCTGTGTAGAGCTCGAATGGACATCAACCGCATTACGGAGCTCCTCGGGGGTCAAGCCTCAGTACACATGCTCAACCATCATGGCATGGCTCCTCTCCCCCTATCGCAACATGATGCGAATGTCACACCCTTGTCCTCCTCCCCCAATGCATGGAGCAGAGGCCCTCCTAAAGGGGCCTACACCCACCCTTTTTCCCAGCACTTTTACACCTCTGGCACTTTCACAGACCCGCCCAGAGCTGGTCCCCTTTTCCCAGACAACCCAGGTTTTCCCCCCCATGGCCCCCACCTCCACCCCCCCCTTCCTCAGCAAGGAGGAAACGGAGCGCTTCATGCAGACATTCGACCCGTTGAGAGACCTGCTCCCATCGCCCTCCCTGGGAAAACGGGTGAACCGACACAAGGCTATCCATCTGCTTCAAGACCTGGAATTGGTGATGACTCAGGTAATTTCTCTGTCAAACCTAACCCTAAAAAGCTAGTTCTTTCTGATTTCCCAGAGGAAATTTTGCAAGGATATGCCATGGACTTTTGTAAAAGAGCCTTAGTAGGCATGATCATTGGCCCCCGCCCCCCAGCAGAAACCCTTAAGCAATGGATGAAGAGGGAATGGGGAGCTAGAGGGATGGAGGTATCTCTCACACAGTACCTGCCTAACAACTACTACATATTTCTGTTTAAAACAGAAGAGATGGCTTTGAATGCCCTGGGTGCAGGTCAATGGTGTATTCGTAACTCTCCCCTAAGCCTGTTTAGATGGAATCCAGGTTTTAGTCCTGAGGGTCCAAAATCCTCTTTGTGCCCTATCTGGGTGGAACTACCAAATCTGCCATTTCATTTCTACCCTGTCATCAAGAGGCTAGTGGAACCTCTAGGAAGGGTTCTGGGAACAAGACCCCTGCTTGAGTTCAATCCTAGGTGGCATCCTCAGGTGCTGGTAGAAATAGACATTGATGGAGACCTCCCTGAGGAAATTGATATCCCCATTGGAGGGGGGTACTTCCACACTCAGAAGGTCATCTTCAAGCATTTACCTAATGCCTGCTTCCATTGTGGAGGCAAAGGGCACATTATCAGGGACTGCCCCATAAAATACCCCCCCTCTGAACCTTCTAACAAGGCAGACCAAGCAACTCAAAGGAATCCCCTCTCCAAGGAGGACTTCAAGAATGTGGGCAGGAAGGGTAAAGCGGTGAAGCCCCCCCAAAAGGCTCCCAGAAAAAACAACAACAGGTTTGCTGCTCTCCTCCAAGATGTGGACGAAGAGGATTCCGTGCTACAGCCCACTCCTGAAGAAGATCCAGACTCAGACTCTGACTGTATGGAGAGTGACTCTCAAGAGGGGGACACAGTACAAAACACTCCTCTTGAAAAGGAAGTAGCAGAAATGGATTTCCCCACTGAACAGGAAGGCACCAAAGAAAACATCCCTCCCAAAGGCTCTCTTGAAGCAGATGGGGGTCCAAGCCAGGAAGCAGAAGAAGAAGCCCTTCCCAAATCTGTCTCTGCTGCAAAAAGAGAAGCTAGGAAGGGAGAAACAAAGGCCAAAAGACCTAAAGTCACCAAGCCCACTCAGTCACCCGGGGCCTCCAGGAAAGGTAGGAAGTAACCGCTTATTTTTCTATGAACTGTGTCTCCTACAATGTGAAGGGCCTTACTGACCCAACCAGAGCCTCAACCTTAAGAATATGGCTTAGGGATCTGAAACACCAACCAGATGTCATTGCACTGCAAGAGATCAAAGCCCAGGGAGTTGATCTAGCTGCTAGACTCAAAGCAGTCTCGAACAACTTCTGCTGGGTTTACACTTCACACCCAATGGGGAGTGGGGGATGTGCCCTAGGCATCAAAAAAGGATGGCAACAACACATCACTCAAACCCTGACCAGCCCCTGTAATAGATGGGTTGCCATCAAACTGGAAGGGGACATCCAGGCCACAGTGGTATCAATATATGCTTCAGGGCCTGCTTCTACCAGACCAGAGCTGTGGACATCCCTCTCCTCTCTCCCTGGGCCCTTAATCATAATGGGGGATTTCAATATGGTAGAATCGCTGGAAGACAGATGGCAAGGGTTGGGTCTTACGCTTCAAGGAAGGGAAGCCCTCATGTGGAACCAGTTTAAGCTAGCCCAGGATATGTGGGACATTGGCTCACCAAAAGACTTTACCTGGGCTAACAACCGCCTCCCCCCTCAATTAAGGAAAGCTAGATTGGATAGATGTTATGTGTCAGGATCTCTATGCAACAGATTTCTCAAAGTTAAAGTTCAGGTAAACAGGGAAATTACCCTGTCAGACCATTATCCCATCTGCATCCACCTCAACAATTCAGAAAGCAAAGTCAGATCCTGTTGGTTCCATACTGACCCGTCCCTTTTCAATCTGCCTTCAGTTAAGCTTAACATCTCAAAAATCTGGGAGTCCAGATTTCAAGGTACCAACACTCCTGCTAAGGACTGGTCAGAGGCTGTGAAGGAAACTCAAACCCTCCTCATCAAGATGAAAAAGGAGGTTCAGAGCATCAGGGCAACTCGAAGAGCAATCAAGTATAAGCTCCTGTCAGAAATTGAAGACCAGGTCTCTAAAGGTGAGCTACACAAGCAGGCTGAACTCCTGGAATTGAGGGAAAGCCTCAGAAAGGAAGAATCTATTGCTTGTAAACATCTACAACTCTTCTTCAGGGAGTGGTGGGCAGGGAAGGCTGATAGACCCTGCAAAGAGATGTATCAAGTCCTAAAGAAAAAACAGAGTAAGGAAAGCATCCCTCTCCTCAGAAAACCTGATGGATCTGTAGCAACCAGCCAGGAGGAAAACAAGACAATCATTCTAGAACACTTCAAAGATATCTTCTCATCCCCCAACTCAGTACACAAGGACAAAGAGAAATGTAAAGCTTTAATAAGCCAAACAAGACAGAAGGTGGTCCCCCCTCACACTGCCATGCAGCTGGACAACCCCTTCAGTGCCTCTGAGATCCAGGAGGCAATCAGGGCCCTCAAAAACAACAAATCCCCTGGGCTAGATGGATTGCCCTCAGAATTTTTCAAGGTATTTCAAAACAGCCTGATATCACCTCTACTTAAAGTCTGGGAAGAAGCTACTATCTACAAAGCCCTCCCTAAGAACATTAATGAAGGAGTGATCAAGCTCATTCACAAGAGAGGAGACAAAGACACTCTATCTAACTGGAGACCCATCACTATGTTATGTACTGCTTACAAAATCTTTGCTAAGATTCTAGCCAATAGGCTTACTAACCATCTCTCCAGCTGGATCAGAAAGGAGCAGAAGGGCTTTGTCAAAGGCAGGTTCATTTTGGATGCCATAATTGCTCTATGGGAAGGCATCGAATATGCTGAAGAATCTAACCAAGATTTTCTTTTCTTTAAAATTGATTTTGAGAAGGCTTATGACAGGTTAGAATGGGACTTCATCCTCCAATCTCTGACAGATATGGGGCTCAACAAGAGTTTTATTTCTATGGTGGCCACTCTTTTTGGCAATGCTAGATCTAGAGTGCTGGTTAATGGGCAACTCACAGATACCTTCTCCCTCACTAAATCTATTAGACAGGGATGTCCCCTTGCCCCCCTTTTGTATGCTATTTCTGCTGATGCTCTTGGTTGGCTTACTCAGGATCAGGTGGACAAGGGCTCCCTCCATGGTATCATCCTTCCTGATGGTGAATCCCAAATGTGCCTGCAGCTATTTGCTGATGACACCAATGGGTTGATACATAATGATGCCCAGTCCATCAAGATGTTTTGGGAATGTCTGCAGGTCTACTGTATTGCTTCAGGCTCCCAGATTAACCATGCCAAGACAGGGATCAAAACTAGCATAGCACCCCCCCCTGACTGGCTGCTGGACCAAGGGTGTCAAATTATTGAAGAAGGCACCATATTCAGGCTTCTGGGTATCCCTATGGGATTCAAAGTCTCCCTCCAGCAGAGATGGGATTGGGTAAAACAGAGACTTCAAGAAAAATTCAACAAATGGAGGGATTGTCAACTCTCTATGGCAGGGAGAGTCCTGGTGCTCAATAAGATGCTCATACCCACCACCATCTTCTTCTTCTCCTGCTGGAGACCTACCAACAAAGCCATAGCTGAGATCTCTGCTCTATGCAGAAATTTTCTGTGGACTGGGGACCCTCACAAATACAAAATTCCTAAGGTGAAGTGGGAGGTCTGTACCCTTCCCAAAGAACAAGGAGGACTGGGCATTATCAACATTGCTGACATGGCCAACAGAATGGCAGCAAAGTGGATTGCCAGATGTTGGAGCTGCCCTGCTGAAGATTGGGCTCTTTTGCTTCTTAGACACATGGACAAATACTCTATTAAAGGGGCCCCCTCTTGGAAACAGCTCCCTTATGTCACCCTTTTCTTTAGCCCCTTCAACATAAAGGTTAAAGGAAGTGAACTAGTCAGAAGTCTATGGTCAGCATGGAACATTCTCAGAGGCAAACTCCAAATCAATACCAACCCCAGACTGTCTGAAGGAGTCAGAGGGGAGGACTCAATCTGGTGGCCTATTAAACCTCTACCTGCCACCCCTATGGACAAGCTCAGGACTGCTCTTCACTTGCATAAGAAAGGCTTCAAGTCCTGGAGAGACCTTTGGAATAGAGAAGCAAACAGATGGTGGTCTGATGTTGAACTCAAAGAGCACTTCTCTCTGTCCCTCCCAGCCCTTGATCTCTTACATCACAGAATGAACTGCTGGAAGCAGAAAAACCTCATCTCTCTCAGCTCTCAGATGTCCATCAGCAACAGGGCCTTCACATGGGAAGGAGATAAACCTCTGCTCCCCATCCCCAAGCTAATCAACCCTCTTCCTCTGCATCCCACCCTCAACAACAGATGGCACACCCTCTGGGATAAACAGAAGTGGAATTTCAAGTTTGAAAAATTATGGGACCAGGGGATGGAACCAAAGAAATCTTTCTTACTCTGGCTTATTATGCACAAAGCAGTTTGGACTAATGCTAGGGCAGCTAAATTAGGAATTGGCAATGGTCTGTGCCCTAGATGTAAACAGTTTGAAGAAAACATCATCCATCTATTCATGGAATGCCCTTTCAATCAAGAGATTATTGATTTCCTGCAGACCTGCATCTACCCTATTTTCAAGTCCTCTCTGACCTGGAAACACCTCCTGCTTGGTGAATCAATTAGATGTTCTCAGGCTCTGTGGAATGCCATTAGGGGGGAGGTCCTTTGGGTCATATGGAAACAAAGGAACAGTTACATTTTTAACTCTGACAAAACTAACATGCTCACTAACTTAAAGCTTTCACTGTTTGTACAGGCCAGAAAAGACACCCAAGCGGCCAGGAAGGATGCACTGGCCAAAATTGATGCAGCCAAAGTGACTCACTCCAATGAAGTTGCTAAAGCTGAGGAATGGCTTCAAAAGGTACAGCTGGACTCCAAAATCAGATACAATCTGATTTACAGAAATGAAGGCCTGAATTATGCTAGGACCTTTGAGCATGACTATGTCTTGAAGCAACATCTCCAGGAGGTTCTAAAGATGAAGGAAGATTTTGGGGACTCCCCTCCTGCTCCCAATGAGTAAAACAGCAGCAGTCATATCTACAGAGTCTTTTTTTGAGGGTCTCTTTTTTGAGCTATCCCACTGTGCCCCTGTGCCCAAGTTACTTTCTATGTATTCAGCCATAGATAAAATCCTCTCCCAGGTTATGTCCAGAAAGTTAGACTTCTTTTCAAAAAGTCAAAATGTAATGTCTCTCTCCCTCCTTTTTCTATAATACAAACATCTCTGCCTTTTTTGAAAAAAAAAAATAAGTTGAATACTACATTCAAATAATATTTCAAATGTTTCAACATAAGAGAAAGGCTTAGACAATCTAAAGGAAAAATAAATATTTGGCCAGGCCATAACCCTGGCATAAGGCCATTGCATGGACTTTGTAGTTTTCTATGATACAAGGATAACTATTTTAACTCAAAAAATAAACAAAATTTCTATTTATAAAAATAAACTAAAAATTCCTAATAATCAATTTAAGTAAAGAAAAGCATATTGTAAATGTTTTTTTTAAAGTGTGAACACTGGAATATTCATGCCAGAAGAAAATACAATTTCTTGTAAACAACTATCGGTGTTTTGTTAAACTCGTTTATTGAAAACAAAACTAGATCAAACTGGTTACATTAAAAGTAAGAGCCTGTCGTATCGAAGAGCGCCAGCATACACACAATTAATACGGGGATGAGAGATTAACGAGCAGTTTTTCACAGATCTAAGGCTAGTGTCACACCATCATGAATGGATTGGACCAATCATGAACATCTGCTCAGAATTGTTGGTGTCACACCATCCGCCCGCCCGCAAGAGTCTTTGTTGAGGTGGAGGCCACATCAGCGGCCAACTTTTAGGAAAAGTCACATAGCCCACACCAAATCTGCAAGAGCTAATCATCTAATCGACTTCTTCAATCTTCGGTCCTGCTCCACTGGAGGGGGCACCATCACTTGCACCTTCATCAGCACCATAAGCGCCAGGAGGCACATCTCCGGCACCGCCCTGGTACATGCGAGCAATGATGGGGTTACACACACCTTCCAATTCCTTCATCTTGTCTTCAAATTCTTCTGCTTCAGCAAGTTGGTTATGATCCAGCCATTGTATTGCCGCTTCCACTGCATCCTCAATCTTCTTCTTGTCTGCAGAGTCCAGCTTGCCTGCGATCTTCTCATCCCTGATGGTATTCCTCATGTTATAGGCATAGTTCTCCAGGGAGTTCTTTGCCTCCACCTTCTTCTTCACTTCTTCATCTTCTGCCTTGTACTTCTCTGCATCCTGAACCATCTTTTCAATCTCCTCTTTGCTCAGCCTACCCTTGTCATTGGTGATGGTGATTTTGTTCTTTTGCCCAGTTGTCTTATCCTCGGCAGACACGTTCAAGATGCCATTGGCATCAATGTCAAAGCAGACAGTAATCTGGGGAACGCCTCTGGGGGCAGGAGGAATTCCAGAGAGCTCAAACTTCCCGAGGAGATTGTTATCCCTGGTTCTGGTTCTCTCACCTTCGAAGACTTGAATCAGCACTCCCGGCTGGTTATCAGCGTAGGTGGAAAACACCTGCTCCTTCTTGGTGGGAATGGTAGTGTTGCGAGGAATCAAAACAGTCATTACTCCTCCAGCGGTTTCCAAACCTTGGGACAACGGTGTCACATCCAACAGGAGCAGGTCCTGCACTCTCGCATTACCCTCTCCACTCAAGATCGCAGCTTGAACTGCAGCACCATATGCAACTGCTTCATCAGGATTAATACTCTTACACAATTCCTTCCCATTGAAGAAATCTTGCAGCAGCTGCTGCACCTTGGGAATCCTTGTCGATCCCCCAACCAGCACCACATCATGAATGGTGCTTTTGTCCATCTTTGCATCCCTGAGGCACTTCTCCACTGGCTCCATGCACTTTCTGAACAAATCCATGTTCAACTCCTCAAACCGTGCCCTCGTAATTGTAGAATAAAAATCAATACCCTCGTAAAGAGAGTCGATTTCAATAGTTGTTTGGGCAGTAGAAGAAAGAGTCCTCTTCGCTATCTCGCACAGTATTACAATACGGCCTACAAACCCTTTTAACTAAATTGAGTAGTCGTGTTAATTCAAGGCAAAAGCACAAAATTGAAGGCTTCACGACAAATTTGATGGCTCCATCAAGTTTGCAAAACCCTTCCTTAAGGTATTCAAAGCACTTGAAAACTTCCGCAGCCTTCAGCTCCTAAATGCATTGAAGTCCTAAATGCTAATTTTTCGCAGCCTTCAACTTTCAGCGAAACCATACAGCAAAGGTTGCTAACTCAGTTATAACTTTCATTAATCTAGAATCAAGGAGGCCAATCAATTGAAGCTTGAAGTGCCAAACCTTGCCTCATTCCGATCAGCTTTTTTTATGCAGGTGATAGAATTAACATTGGTTTGATTTTAACAAACCAGTTGTCATTGTTACAGAACATCTCTCAATTTACGGATAGAAAAATGGAGAGGATGGATTTGGAGCCCTCAAAAGGTCTGACAATCTTTTTACTTTTAAGTTTTTTTAAGCCTGCTAACCATGCAATGCAGAAACAGCCGCGATGCTAGTAAGATTGTTTCTTCAGAAAGGCTTTCGCATAGATCTAAAATGCGTGCCTAGTACTGAATACAAAATCACAGATGTAGAGTGCACGCCACTAAGGCTGTAATACAGTGCTTCCAAATCCAATTCAAGACTGACACTAACTTCTATTTTAGAAACTTGCGCATATAGGCAAGCTAGGATTTCAGCCTGGCATTCAAACACACAAGCCACTTGGCTACACTAGCTGATGTCTGGAAATTTCACACAAGCGTGCACTTAAACATGGAGTGCTTGATTGTGTACACCCATGAACCATGATTTACTTGGTCAATCATAGGTAAAGTGATGTGGAGTGTGAGCGGGTATGATTGTGTGCGCATGTGTGTAAGACTAAGGGCGTGTGTATGTGTAAGAG
>JAOYMV010074418.1:0-10362 GCA_025802375.1 Polystichum acrostichoides
ATAAGTTTTTCGTGATAGATCACAATGATGGTTGTGATAGTCTCATAAAGCATACACTAATAATGTTCTAGAGAGATCAAAGACAATTAAGGCTATGCTAGTGCTCTTCCAATTCAGAAGGGAGATGAAGCTAGTCTCGATTAATGAATTGGAATGCAATGAAATATAGTACATTTCTTAAGTAAAGCTGCAAATAAAGTATTGAGATATCTGCAATGAATGAAATATGATATGCTCACTTATGATAGATTCGATCAACTTGATGTGATTGGATATTATACCGGATTCGTGGATACTAGAGAATCCATTTATGGACATATGTTTCATTTACACAGGAAAAATTCCATTAAAGAGTGTGAAACATACTGTCATTACTGTATCCACTATAAAGTTCACTCGTAGCATGCTTTGAAGCTACAATTAATGATTTATGGTCGCAGAACTTTAATTTAGGGCTTGAAATCGTTAACATTATTGTCAAGTCGCTAAATTTTTATTGTTAACTGTGACAACCTTCTTTTAAAGAATGACAAGTATTCGAAAGATGCTAAACGTATGAAGTTGAAATACTTTGTCATCAAAGAAGATTAGAAACAAAGAGTGTCAATCGTGCAAATTAGCACAAAGCTTATAATTGTAGATCCATTAGCAAAAGAATTGCCCTAAGACATTTATGAAACATGTCGAAAGTATGGGGATCATTGGATGTCATCACTTATGTTATTTATGATTTTTTGGCATTATGTGATTGACACTTTGAGCTCATTTATTTTGTTTCTGATATAAGGTTATGAATCTTGTTGCTTATGATTGGTATATATACATTATGCATTATGTGAATGAAACAAGATTCGTCTTTAAACAATACATTATTGTTGGACCATTATTGAGTACCTTATTATGTGTCTTGTTAAGTATGATGCTAGTATTGTAATACATAGAAGGTACCATGGCGACAATTGATGTGCAACCGCTATGATTCTTACTAGTCATCGTACTTGACAATGACGTTATAGCATAACCAATATTAAGCTAAATTTATCGTATACTATGCGCATTTATGTTTTTCTTAAGCCATAAAGTATATATAATGACACATGGGCCAAGTGGGAGACTGTTAGACTTTATTTATTCCAAAGCCCATTAAGCGGGCTTGTATGTGGGATATTGTGTGGCCCAAGTGAATATACTACATTATGGGTTTAATAGAAATATGATAAATTATATTGGTTAAAAGGTAATTTTCTAATAAACCCTGATGGTGGGTATATATAATGTAAACCCTAGGAATTGGTCATCTCTCTGCCCATTACACTAGTTATCTGAGCCGTCACAGAAAGCTAATCAAGTTCAAGGGTCAAGAGGGAGAAATCAATTCCTCTCAATCAAGTGCGTTCGTCTTCTCTACATGGATTAAGGAAGCCCTATATAACTACGATGAATCGAGGTATTCCTAATACTTATTTATTATCTATCTTGTGATTAATTATGATGCTCACGATCTTAAATTAATGTCATGTAAATTTATGCTTACATGTGGTATCAGAGCCCAGGTTATCGAGCACATAATTAGTTCATTAAAAATGATAGATTTAATAATGATCTTATACTCCTTACTTTTGTGCGTTTGATGAATGAATATATGTCTGTGTATGTATGAAATCAAGACCAGACCATTATATTAACAAATCATATATGATATATATGTATGTGTAATTATGGGATTAATTGGTCATGCGCATTAATTTCTCACGTGAATGAGTCTTGATTTTGTGGGTGTATATGTGCATTAATTAATTTAATTAAAAGACATGTACTTGAATGTTACTGATGTATCACTAATTCTTATGTATATAAGTAAGACTAATTAATTATGTATGTGTACGTATTCATTGGGACCCATTTTTATGCATGAAAATTCAAAATTTATGTTTCACCGTATGTAAAATATATTATTGTAAGTCATAAATTATATGTACAAGTATGAATAATATGATTAAGGATACATTAATTACGGTGTATTAATGCTATATAATATGATATTATCTTGATAAGAATATGTACATGCTGTTGATATGAATGATATTACATGAATTATAGAATTACATGAATTCCTTAAATTATTATTAGAATTTCATGAATAATGCAATGGAATTCTGTGTAAATAGAATTGCTTGAATTCTTGAACTGCATTGAACATATATGCATGATGAAGGTAATTATTTACTTCGAGGGGAATTGCATGTTAATATGGATATTAGTGTACATGCTTATTAAGTCATGATAAACATGGTTCTCGTAATTGTGAATTTTGTGTATGCATATGCGTATGTTTGAATTTTATATGTATATATGATGAATATCCGCAATTATGAATATACATATATATGATGTGCACTTATCAATACCATAAACATAAGGGTAACTAATGGTTCTTGATACATGTATTGTGAGTTGATTACACATTCCATTACGTCTTAATGTGTTTGGTACTAATTTTGTATATATTGTTAGTACGAGCTTAAGGTCTTAACGAAATATGAAGGCTATTATTGTGTTCACATAAATCATTATGATTGATTGAAAGTGCAAAAATTAGGGATAAGAATCACCACAGTGACCCTATTCTATAAAGTTTTGCATATTATGTTCCAATAAATTATGATTATTAACATTGCAAAATTAGGGTTAAAAGTCATCACAATGAGCTTACCCTGTAACGGTTTGCAAATTGCATATTATGACCATTATTATGTATGCATGTTTGATTAACATATGAAATATTTAGTTACCCACAGGTGAACTATAAAGATATGATTGAATCGACAAATTATGGAGTGTTTGTGTATGTGTAGGCTAAGTGTCCACATATATTATAGTCTAATTAATTATATACATCATTCAATTATGTATAGTAATGTTACGACTTTCAATGGTATTATGGAATTTTATGGTGACTACCCACAGGAGCATCATACATTTCTTGTCGTATTCATTCAAATTCTCTAATGATGTGTTGATTATGTTATGAAACTTCATTAAGATTTGTTCTATCTCATTATGTACTGCTAGTTTGTCTGCATCACACACGTGAACAATTTCTTATAATGAAAAGAGAAATTTGAGCTCACATTAAGGAGTACTTGATTTGGATCTAACAGTTCATATTGAGAAGTTAGTTCCAATTAATGGTTCAAGTACAGATGACGAAAAGATTATTCATCAAGTTTGGAATAATCTAACATGGAAAAGACAAGGATTATCTAAAGGTCATAGAAGAGCAAGGTAAGACTACGACCTAAAGATTTTACCTTATGAACTGAAACAAGCTTTGAGGTATTTAAAGTTTGCTGAAATCATTATAGATTTCAATTTAAAAGAAATTTTATGTATATACCTCAAGATCAGTGGGAGTAAGTTCATAATTTCGGTATTGTGTCGTGTCTTATAATTGGACAACAATTGTCTTAATCAACTGCGCGAGAATATTTTATAAAGAACTTTGAAATGAGATATATGAACGATACATACCATGTGATCGGAATTAAAATATTCCATTATATATCACATATTATTTTATCTCATAAATCATATATCGATAAAGTATTTGAAAGAGTTGGACATGAAGTCGTGTTCTTCTAGCATTGTTTCAAAATGACTTGGAACATAAAGAAATGCATGTATATCCTTACTTTTCTCTTATGTGAATTTAATGTATAATTCAAATAAAGCATTGAGATACTTAAAGTGTATATGATGAATCATGTTCAGTTTTATTAGATGTCATAATTGTAGGCATTATAATATTGGTTATGTATATATCATTGAGTGATATATCATATTACGAAAAACCATATATTATAGTTGCTTTGTACATCAATTAAGAAGACTGAGTATGTGACATGTTATGAGGTTTCCATTAAGGGACTATGATTGCAAGATTTTGTCTAGGAGTTAGGGATTTTTCAGATTCGTCGATAATCCTTTAACTCATTAATGTAACAATTTAGGTTGCAATTATTTTCTCTAAACTTGATAGGACATCTAAGGGATCAAAACACATGGATCTTAAATACCTATCATTGAAGCAAGATGTTAAAAGATAAAAGCTCGTCATATTCTGACATTTTATGAGCTCTTAATGAACTTTTACATCTTATATATTCTGTTCTCCAATGTGCATACACATTATTGTTGTTGGAATAATGATAACAGAATGCGTCTTTCATTAAAGACATTATGAGACCATTATGATAATTTCTAAGTATGATTATGTTGTTTGTTGATGTTTGTTTGTGTGTGTAGTCCCAACTAACTGTAATCTTGTCACGAACTGTTGGGCGATCATACTGGAATGTATTATCTTCGATTTGGAAATAGAATATTCACGTTATGGGGATTGATAATCACCACAGTGATTTCAATTCTGATTGTGTAATGTTCTTATTATGTTATTCGTGACATTCATATTATCGTTGCAATTCACCACAGTGGATTCAAATTAAGAGTTGAATGTCAGACTAAGTAAATTATTGTCGGTTTAATTACTAGCATTAGGCTTTACCCACAGGTAGAGCACGCATAAAATAGTAAAATAGCCATCATGGAGTCGATTTATTTTATGCAATTAAATTTGTATTGGCCGTCCACAGACTCAATACCTGTTTGATCTCATGTTATAAATCGCTCAATTACATGTCTCTTAAATCTTAGTCATTACTGTTTTTGTGTGTTTATAACTCAAAACTAATTGAAGTGAGCTTATACCTGTAATGCTGTTCAGTAATCTACTTCTATGAATTCGTATGAATTGGTGCTGGACTAGACTCAATAAACTGTGCTTGCAGTTTATGCGTTTGACCACTGCTCCGAACATTAAGTCATCTATTTCTGAGTCTGAATGTCAAACTGCTAAGGAATATTTAAGAATTATTAAAGAACGTTTTCAGACTACTGATAAGGCAGTAGCTGGAAAACTGATGTCTGAGCTGACGAATTGTGTTTATGATGATACCCAGACCACCATGCAGAAACATGTACTATATATGACTAATCTGGCTGCGAAATTGGGTAAATTGGGCATGAAAGTTGAGGATCAATCCATCGCCCAATTTATCCTTAACTCGTTGCCTAAAGCTTACGACCCATTTGAGATTCACTATAACACGATTAAGGAAACGTGGAATGTGAATGAACTGACCAATAAGCTGGTTCAGGAGGAGGGTCGTCTTAAGCAGAAAAATGTACATGTCTCTCAAGCACATTACGTGCAGCATGTGGGGAATGGGAATAATGGCAAGAACAAATTCATAAAGAAAAATTGGAAGGGCAGTAAGCCAAGCCCATCCAATAAGCCAGAACCATCTGCTCCAAGTAAGGTAATTAAGAAGAATATGAATTGCCATTTCTGCAAGAAACCTGGGCATATTCTGAAAGACTGCATAAAACGCAGAGAATGGTTCGAAAAGAAGGGTAAGCCACTGGCTTTTGTATGTTTCGAATCAAACTTCATTGAAGTACCTTCTAATACTTGGTGGCTTGATTCTGGTTCTAATGTTCATGCTTCAAACACTATGCAGGGATTTCATTCAATCCGGAACATAAATCCAAATGAGGCCTACCTTTACATGGGAAATAAAGTCAAGGCTCCAGTAGAAGCCATTGGCACCTTTAGTTTAGTTTTGAGTTCTGGTTTTCAATTACATTTAGAAAAGACACTTTATGTTCCTTCTGTGTCTCGTAATTTGATTTCCTTGTCTAAACTTGATAGTGCTGGGTTTTCATTAAACGTTGGTAGTGGATGTTTCAGTTTGTTTAAGAATAAAATTTTAATTGGTTCAGGAATTTTAGTTCATGGTATGTATCAAGTCATTCTTGATGAATCCTTTTCTGAATCTCTTAATGTCTCCTTGCATTCTGAAGTTGGTTTGAAACGTGGTAGAACAGATGAAAGTTCTTCCTTCTTGTGGCATAAAAGGTTGGCCCATATTTCAAGAGAAAGGATGATCTTATTGGTAAAGAATGAGATTCTCCCGACTCTTGATTTTACTGATTTTGGGACTTGTGTGGATTGCATTAAGGGTAAGCAAACCAAACACACCAAGAAAGGAGCCACAAGAAGCACTGCTCTTCTCGAAATAATTCATACAGACATATGTGGACCTTTTGATGTCCCTTCTTTTAGTGGAGAAAATATTTTATCACATTTATAGATGATTATTCACGTTACTGTTATATTTACCTCCTGCATGAAAAATCTCAATCTGTAAATGCCGTAGAAATCTACATTACTGAGGTTGAGAGGCAGTTAGGTAAAAAGGTGAAAATCATTAGGTCAGATAGAGGTGGTGAATATTATGGAAGATATGATGAATCAGGACAGCGTCCTGGTCCTTTTGCTAAACTCCTGGAAAAATTGGGGATTGTCCCTCAGTACACAATGTCTGGGTCGCCATGGATGAACGGTGTAGCTGAGAGACGTAATCGGACCCTATTAGAGGCTGTTAGGACTATGATATGTAATTCTAACTTACCCATTTCATTGTGGATGCATGCCCTGATGACTGCTGTGTATGTTTCAAACCGGGTTCCCAGTAAAGCTGTCCCTAAAACGCCTTTCGAGATGTGGAAGGGATGGAAACCCAGTTTGAAACACTTACATGTATGGGGATGCCCAGCAGAGGCACGCATTTATAATCCACAAGAAAAGAAACTCGATCCAAAAACCATTAGTGGATTTTTTATCGGGTATTCTGAAAAATCAAAGGGGTATAGATTTTACTGTCCTAAACACAGCACCAGAATTGTTGAGACCGGTAATGCCAAGTTCCTTGAAAATGGCGAGATCAGTGGGAGTGATCAAGTAAGAGATGTGATTATTAATGAAATTCGGGTGGAAATTCCAGTTCCCTTGCCCCTAATTTCAGTTAATATGGCTCCACCTAATGATGATACTAACCCTATCAATAACGTGGAACAAAATATCAATCACTCTCCACTCCATAACGAAGATATCGTCGTTGAAAATCTTGTAAATGAAGCACCTGAAATAGCATTAAGGAGGTCTTCACGACCACGAAAATCAGCCATTTCAGATGATTATGTAGTGTATTTACAAGAATGTGAATTTAATATAGGAACGGATAAAGATCCGGTTACGTTTTCACAAGCCATGAAAGGAAATGATTCAGATAAATGGATCGATGCCATGTGTGATGAGATGAAATCTCTGGCTGCAAATAATGTTTGGGAGTTAGTCAATTTACCAGAAGGGCATAAGAAAGTCGGTTGCAAGTGGGTCTTTAAGACCAAACACGACTCTCTTGGTAAAATTGAACGACATAAAGCCAGACTTGTAGCTAAAGGTTTCAATCAAGAAGAGGGCGTTGACTATAATGAAACCTTCTCTCCAGTTTCAAAGAATGATTCTTTAAGAATCATCATGGCTTTAGTAGCTCATTTTGACTTAGAGTTACATCAAATGGATGTGAAAACAGCTTTTCTAAATGGGAGTTTGGAAGAAGAAGTCTACATGACTCAGCCTGAAGGCTTTATTGTAGATGGAAAGGAAAACATGGTCTGTTTATTAAAGAAGTCAATATATGGATTGAAGCAGGCTTCCCGACAATGGTATATTAAGTTTCATAATACCATTACTGCTTTTGGGTTTAATGAAAACATTGTTGACCAATGTATATACCTGAAGATCAGTGGGAGTAAGTTTGCATTTCTGGTTCTATATGTTGATGATATCCTTATCGCTAGCAGTGACCTTGGTTTATTAAGGGAAACCAAGAATTTTCTTTCGAAAAATTTTGAGATGAAAGATTTGGGAGAGGCTTCCTATGTGATCGGGATAGAAATATTCCGTGACAGATCACAAAGGATTTTGGGATTGTCTCAGAAAGCTTACATCACAAAAATTTTAGAAAGGTTTAATATGACTTCATGTAGTCCTAATGTTGTTCCAATTCAAAAAGGGGATAAGTTCAGCTTAAGTCAATGTCCCCAGAATGAATTAGAACGTAAAAGCATGAAAGACATTCCTTATGCATCCCTTGTGGGAAGTTTGATGTACGCACAGGTTTGTACCAGGCCAGATATAAGCTTTGCAGTTGGTATGTTGGGTCGCTATCAAAGCAACCCTGGTATGGATCATTGGAAGGCTGCAAAGAAAGTCTTGAGGTACCTAAAGGGAACCAATGGCAACATGCTCACATTTAGACATACCAATAAACTTGAGGTGATTGGGTATACTGATTCAGATTTTGGTGGATGTGAGGATACTAGGAAAAGCACTTTTGGTTTTGTGTTTGTTTTAGCAGGAGGAGCCATTTCCTGGAAAAGTGCTAAACAAACCATAATTGCATCATCCACCATGGAGGCTGAATTTGTAGCATGTTTTGAGGCTACAAATCAAGGTTTATGGTTGCGGAACTTTATTTCAGGGCTTAGTGTCATGGAGTCCATTGCTAGGCCGCTGAGAGTTTATTGTGATAATGCCGCAGCAGTATTCTTTTCGAAGAATGATAGATATTCTAAGGGAATAAAGCACATGGAGATGAAATATCTATCGGTTAAGGAGGAAATTCGGAAGAAGAAAGTGTCAATTGAGCACATTAACACCAGTGCTAATATTGCAGATCCATTTACTAAAGGATTACCACCCAAGGCCTTTATGCAGCATGCTATTTCTATGGGTCTTGAGAGTAATCAGTAGCTTTTCACTTTTATGGCTTGCAATGTGCTTTGTTATGACAATTACTTTTATATTTGTTAGTTAAAACTTCTGAATTTTTCTGTTATCATATTATGGATTATTTATGTACATATTATTTGATGAATGATAACAGAAATAGTCTTTCCTAAGACATTAATGGGGACCATTATGATTGTCTTGCTATACAGACTTGGTTAGTTTGGTTATTGGTTAGTGGTGCATGGAAGGAACTACATTCCATAATTAATGTAGAACCGCCATGATCCTAATTAATAGTCCAGGCTAGCTAAGGTAATAAAGATAAACCCTTATGTATGTTATTTCAGCATTTATGCGCGCCTTAATGTTTTTCCTATATGACGTAACGATTAGTTTGTCATATGGACCAAGTGGGAGACTGTAAGAATTTTAGGGCCCATTAATAGGTCTCTGAAATTCATACTTAAGTCTTATAAGTGTGGCCCATATAACAAATACGAGTCATACTAGGAATACGCTGATATAATGATATTAGGGTTTCAATTAAAGACTGTCTCTACTAATTAACCTTGATGGACGGTTAAAATAAAAGTCTATTAGAGATTGGCCCCTCTCTCTGCCTATAAATACGTTCCTAATCCATCACTAGGCACGTGATAACGAAACACACGAATTCTATAGGCTAAGAGAGAGAAGGCGATCCTAACCCTAGCTGATCAAATCTGCTTCCGCACCTACAGATCGAAAGGTTCATACTTTCTGCTTGCAATGGCTCCTGGTATGTACCCTATTCAGTAATTAAGTTCATGATCTAAGATCCTATTATTCGCATACATATTATTGTTTGTTTGTGTGCTCATAAGATTAAGTTTTAGCTTACATGTGGTATCAGAGGGTTGGTTGTGATCATGTCTTAATTCTGTTAACTTACCAGATTTCGAATTAATTTACCAGATTTCGAATTCTATTAATTTACCAGATTTCGAACTCTATTAATTCACCAGATCTCGTGTTCTATTAGTTTACCAGATTTCGTGATATTCGTTATGCCTTATTATGTTGTTATTAATTGATTAATACTGATTATTGCTGTTATTGATTGATTAATACTAATTATTCGGCTGCTGGGTGATTTTGTTGTTGCTGTTATTGATTAATTTTCGGTCATTAGGGTTTTTTCAGCCACTATGTGTATTTTCTGTTATTTCTAGCAACTTTGGGCAATTTCTGCAATTATGGAATACTTGGCCTCATGCACATCAAACTTTGGGTATTTCAAAACAACCCCAAAACAACCCCTTTTGAAAATTTTTTGTATAGTAGAAATAAAACTGAAAGTACTCGGAATGACCTGAAATTTTCACTGTTAACTGGAAACGGCGAGATCTTCAAGATTTATTGCTATGCCATAACTTTTCATATTTTATCCTTTCGAGATCGTTTAGACCCTCAAAAACGTGTTTTTTGCCTTTTCGGGTCATAATTGTTTGTGTTTGCGATCCTGATCAACTGTAATCTTGTTTCAAACTGTTGGGAGATCACGCTGGAATGCATTATCTTCGATCTTGAAATAGAATATTCACGTTATGGGGATTGATAATCACCACAGTGATTTCAATTCTAATTGTGTAATGTTCTTATCATGTTGATTCGGGACATTCACG
>JAOYMV010075526.1:0-10358 GCA_025802375.1 Polystichum acrostichoides
GGCAATCACTTCTACAAATCAAAGGGGGATCTACTTGCCTTAATGACTATCTACACACGTTACCGCACCGAGACATATCCTAATGATCAACCAATTGATTGTGTATGTAATGGCAAGCCCAGCAATGCACATTACTTAAAACAAAGGGACAACTAATGGAAATGCCTAATGCACACACAAGAAGGATTAAAATACTCACGAACCAATCTACGATGCAATGGAATCCTTCCTTAAGACCCCCAAAATATTTCTACCCTTGTGTAAATTTCTAGAAGAACATTCCACTTAGAACTATTGGCTCTCTTCGTTTTGTGCATCTCCCATTTGAAGCCCCTCTAGATGAAAAACACAACTTCTCCATGCTAAGTGTAACTTTGCACACCATGCCACGTAAAGGCTTCTAGATGGATATACTCACATAAGAAAGTCCTTAAGGGTGGAATAAGATCTTTTAAAGAAAATATATACTTGAGCATATGTATAAAAGAGTAAGCACATGAAGTAAATAGAAGGAAATTTTATGGGCTAGAGAAACTATATTGACCGAAAGCAGTGCCCCAAAAAAAATGCAAAAGAATTCAAGGAAAAGTATAACCTATGCCATTAAGGATGCAAAACTATATACAATAGCTAGCCATACCTCTTCCATGTCTCCCCTTTATGAGAATGAAACTCATAAATGCAAGAGGAACATGTCAAAGCATGTAGCTGGGGATGTGGGTATATACATGGAGTTATTGCATAAGGGTTTTCTCCTTACTAGAAAGAATTGAAACAACATCTTGAATTGCTTATATGATGACCCTAGGCCACGCAAGGATACCTCCACCTTGTCATCATCCTCAGCAAAGACACCTATAGATGCAAGGGACTCCACAATACCCTTGATCTTCAATGCAGAGTCATTGATATACATGCTCTTCTTTTCCATTGCATGCATCTCATTCTTTAGCTGCAACATCCTGGACTTTGTGTTGGTTTCATACAATGTGACCAAGCTTCTCCAAGCTTCTATTGGTGAGTTGGCATCCTATATATGCCCAATCATGGTGTCCTGTATACTAATAGAGAGCCAATAGATGATCTTTCTTGCTCCCTGGTTCCAATCCTTGAATGCTTTAGTCTGTCCTTGAGTCACATATTGCTCTGGAACTTTGAGAGCCTCTTCATTGTCTCCTTCAAGGAAGTCCCAGTAGCCTTTACACATAAGGAAGTTTGTCATTCTAAACCTCCAAGCATGGAAGTTGTTCTTATCCAATTTCTCACTAACAATATGGTTGATCCATCTTTATCCCTCACAACTAGACATCCTTGCCAAATACACAAAAATCTTCACATAGACAATTTTTGAACACAACAAACTAGTTGTAACCCTACAACGGTACCAAATCACACCTATATCTTCCACAGATTGCATACATACATTGATTACCACTTGTAACCCTCAAAGTGCATACAGATAGTGTTTACAACACTTTGTCCACACTGTCTCACAAAGCAACCAGAGTTTTGACAAAAAATGTGTATCTGCTACACAATGCGAGGGAGCATGCAAACACCCTCTAACTCCCAAATGGAGGTCAAAATGCATCCAAAATGTATAAAGTACTACACACTATCCCAAGCTACACACCCTTGCAAAAGAAGCTCTTTGATCGGAGATAGTTTCTGGTAGCTCCCAAACCTACCCAGAGGTTTACTAATAAGGAGGAAGATGATGATGAATCTCTTCCCCTGTAATGCAACCTATAGATCTGGCAACTCTTGTGCTTTCCTCTATCCTCTTATCCTAAACCAAGCTCTAATACCATGAAAATAAAGAGAGGACAAGAGATCTAAAGGTCTTGCAAAGCACACACACAAAGATGGAGGCTAAAACCTCTTTCTTCTTCTTCTTCACTAACAAGATAAGAAAGGTCTATAAAACAAAAGTGGAAATACAACATAAGTACTAAGGTACTATGCCACAATGATGTATTCACATCCGGTCTGGTGAGCTTTGAGCTTGCTGGACCCTATGAAGTCTAGCCCCCACTTTGTGAATGGTTGTAATGGCATTATTGGGTAAATTGGCATCCTATATTTATTGGTGGTGGGTTGTCCCAATGTTTGGCACACATTACATTGCCTAGGGAAGAAGTATGCATTCTTGCCTAAATTTGGCCACCATAAACTCGCTTATAATTTATTTATTTTTGTGACCTCAGAGGCTATGTGCCCACCTATAATTCCATGGTGTGCCTCTACCAAAACACTGAGTTTTGTGGTTAGGCACACATCTTCAAATCACCTAGTCTATCCTTTTTATGTATAAATGTCTCGCTATGATGGTGAACTCTCTGCTCCGGAGTGCTATTTGCCTCCCTCTTCTAGTGTTGTGGTGTTTATGCCATAAAAACACATGATTTTGTATATATTTTGTTATTTTTCCATCAATACACATGTCAAATAGATGCATAACAAACATCCAATTCCATTTTATAAAACATATAACACCTAAAACACATGGCTTCAAAATTATTCTAAGTCCCTACCTAAAAACACTTGGATTCAAAAGTGTTCTAAGTACCTACCTTAAAACTCACAATTTTCTCGCTATTCCTTCACTACTTTCACATCTTCCCTTCACTTTCTTTCACTTTCACTCCCCTTTAATTCGCTATTATTTCACTATTTGTTGCTATTTCTTGCTATTGCTTCACTATTTCTCACACTTGAGAAGGAAGAAGACTTGACTATTGATGCATGAGTCTCTCAAATTTGAGAAATGAAGAGTTGTAGATTGTCAAAGGCATCTTTTCAAGTCTACCAAGAAGAAACCTTTTCATACCTCCTTTAGAAACCTTAAATAGAGGAGAGTGGAGCTCATTTGAAGACACAAGAGAGCAAGGAGAGAGCACAAAGTAAAGAAGGAGCATAGAGGGGATTGTGGCCCCTTATGGACACAATTTCTTTCAATTTTAGTGCACAAGCCACACAAGCCTATCTTTAGCCTTTCATGAAGATGGTGAAAACCAAGTTTCATCTCACCCTTAGTGAGATTTTCAAAGACAAATCTTAAAAGAAAGCAAGAAGATGAAGGCAAAGAGAGAGACTTAAAATTCAAAATCAAACAATTCTTTCATGAAACTTTTCAACAAAGATGTATTAAACAGATGCTCAATGAAATCAAGATTGTCTCTCTACACAAATCAATTGTCTTATCATGTTTCCAATTTGAAAAGTCTTACGATTTAAAATCACTAGGAGGAATTAAAATTTGTGATTAATCAATTCAAACAAAAGATTTTATGTTTCAATCATTTGATGATGAATATGATAGAATTTCTTTCTTTTGTTTTCCCAATTTCTCTTCTCACTCTGTGAGCTCCATTTTTACTGCGCGACTAGGGAAAAAGCCACCATCAAATTATTGAAACACAAAAATCATGAGAGCCTCTTCTTTACATTTTTTCACATTTTCTTGCACTTTTCAATGAGAATATAGGCACACACATGCACATAGGAATACACACATACTTGCATTGGGCCTTATGGGATGGTTTTGAAAGACATGGAAGGAGTAGAGAAGTATGATGAATTTTTGGAGAAATTTTTTGCTTCGATCCCTTTGAAGAAGAATGTGAAGACTACAAGCAAGGGTTTATAGATCATTATTTCCAATGGAGTTAGGAAGCAGAACTAAATAATAAGGTATGTGCAAGTTATATACAACTGGTGGTTCCTTTTGGGTTAGTAAATGCGCCATACTCCCATCAATTTTCTTTTTTAAGGAAATTAGAAGAGTTGTTCAACCCAAGTTATCCTCAAACCAAGAAAGCAACAATTCAATTTTTGGGAAGAGTGGGATACTACAAACGCTTCATCTCCAACTAGAAGTCCTTAGCGTTCCCCTTGGAATAAGTATTATCAAATTATGCTTTTGAATTTCCCATGTGGTGCAAGATCTCCTATTGAATTCTCTTAGAATCCTTGAATGGATTTGGGTTGGGTTGATTTATTACCTCAAACTATTAAGTCAATCATAGTTAGCAAAGTGATAACTACTTCTTGGGTGAGTATTCAAGAGGAGCAAAAATCCTCCCAATAAAATTTGTTCCCTAAAAAAGTTCAATATCGGTCATCCGAGTGGAAATTGGAAGTGGCTTTATGGAATTTGAAGTATACCAATTGACGTCAACAAGGCTTAGCAGCAATTCAATTAGCCAGTTATTGGGGTCTTGTTGACAAGGTAAATTTAAAGACAATCTATTTTCACACTTGTTCAGGGGAGTGGACCGAGAAATTGGAGGAACCTCAAATACCAACCCTTTGTAAAGTTTACTTTGGCCACTTTAGGAAGTACTTTTCCCTCAATAGAGGCAAGGAGATGACCCTTTGTCTTCAAACAAAAATATTAGTTGAGGAAGTAGAAGCCTTGTGGTTGAAATGGAAAACAATATGTAAAAACCACTATTCAATGAAGAGCAAGATGTAGACACTAATTAGGGATCAAGTGAGAGTAAGGAATCAAAGGAGAATCCATCATGAAAAAATAAGGTTAGTACAAGAGAGAAGAGGGCTTTCAGGGGTCATTTGAAGGACTTCAACTTCTTTTTCTAGTAATGGCTCTTCCACCAAGAGCACCTATTGGTAAAATTCCAATTTGCATTGGGGCTAGAGATGTTTGTGATTTCCATATAAATGTTGTCCCACTTCCTAATTTCAAAGGAGATTATAATGAATATCCCAATCTTCATATTGCAGAGTTCTTGGTTTCTAGCATTGCCAACAATGCTAGAATTGGATATATCCATTTTCCCCATCTTATTAGAAGGCACGGAGTTTTAGTGGTATGAGAGAAGATGTAAGGTATAATGATTAGGATGAGCTAAAATAGGATTTTTTGACACATTTCCATTGTGAAGGGTTCATTGATAGAATGAGAGATGAATTCATGAATCTCAAACAGTTAGAAGGTGAGAAGGTGGAGTCCTGTGTTTCTTGAATGGAGTCTATCCTAAAGCGTTGGGGCCATCACCACCACTTAGATGAGGGACTACAAATAGGAGACTTCATAAGTGGATTTCAACCAAAACCTTAGAAGGCATGTGGAGCTGCAATAACCTCCTACCCTAAGAGATGCTATCAATGCAGCTAGGCTACATGATGATGTAGACACAAGAATTTCACAATCCTTAGCATGAGTATTGCCACCACCAACGCAAGGGAGAACTTCCTCCAAACCTCATTCTTTCTTTTCCACAATGTTCTAGAAACCTTTTCCAAACCAATATGCAATATGGACACCCTCTTGGAATTAGCCACAACCTTCTATGATGCCTCAACCTCAACAATGGAGTCAACCTACGTAGACCTCCCAACAAAAGGTTACCAATACTTCACCATTTCCTATGCAAGCAATTAGCATGCCAGCTCAGAAGCCTATTTATGTTGTTATTACAAAATCACCTCAAGTCTCCAATAGTAGCAATGAGGATGTTATTAAGGGATACTTGGTAGCTTCACTTGCCAATATGATGAAATAAATAATGGATGCTTGATGGAGCAAATAAAGTCTTTGAATGTGAATACTGCAACCTAAATGCCTTCATCTAGTGACACTTTAAGAGCCAACACTAGGTGTGGAAAATGCCATCAAGCTGGCCAGTTCGCTACAAAATGCACAATAAAGCCTTCAATCCTAGGCGCTTTTTGTTCTTATTGCCTAAAGAGGAATCACACACAGGAAAATTTCTCTTTGAAGGTGATGCATTAATGAAAGAAGAAAGAGGAAGAAAACCAATTTAATGTTTTGAAATCTAAGTTAACAACTCATGACATCAATCCCAAACTGCAAGGATTTGGCTTAAGTTCTGGGCCTCATAGACTCCTTGCACAAAGTTATAAGGGAAGACAAGGTCCCTCTAGACTTCAAGAGCACAAGTGGAATGTTATAGATGTGGAGATCCTGGACACATTTCTCCAAATTGTCTTAATCCAAGGAAGCAGCAAGGTTACACACATTTGTGTGGAAAATGTAAAGGAGAAAGCCACACAGCCAAAGGTTTTCCAAGTCTTTTGAATTCCATTGGGAAAGCAAAAACTGAAGAAATCAATGAACCAAATGCCAATTTAGAAGAACTACAAGTAGTTGTGGGTGACAAGGACAAGCAATATTCCTTCACACTAGGCAGTGGATGAATCTCATAAGAAGGTCAAGTTTGCAAAACCATCTCCTCAAAAGAGAGGGAAACAAAACGCACCTTCCAAAGTAATGATCATGATGGGCAAAGCCTTGGATATGCCAAACACAAAGGAGAGTGACCCAAAACTAATTCCTCCCAAAGTGCTTCCACAGGTACAACCAACTGAAGAGGTCATACCTACAAATGAATTGCTTTTTCATCAAACCAAGGTTATCAAGTTAGGAGTCGCCCTTTTTCCTATCATGCTTGATCAACCCATTGACCCTATCAAGGATTATTATCTTATTAGTGATCTTGATACTTTTTTCCCAAACCTCACATTAAGGCAATTATTGCTCTTGTCTCCATCTTATGGAAGGAACTTCAAAATAATTTTATCCAAGAGACAAGGATTGAAGATGACATCACTACCAATTCCCAACAAGGTTAATGACCAACCACCGATGGAGGTCAACAAGGCTATGCATTCTATAGAATTCTTCAAGGATCGTGGTATGCCAAAAGTGGGGGTTATGGATAGAGGGTTGTTTTAATTTAGATTCTCTAATTGATGGTGGATCTTCTGTTAACTTAATAACAAAAGAGACAATGAAGTATTTGGCTCTTAAAGGCTTGGATCCCACAACACTGGGTGATTCACATGGCAGATCAGAGTCACGTGAAACCTCTTGGTATTCTTCCTCATATAACAACCACAATTGCAAGAAATTATTATCTTCTTTCCTATTTGGTAGTGCACCTAATCTGTTATGGATCATGTTTCCCTCTTCTCCTGGGTTGCTCATGGATATATCAAGCAAAGGGAAAGACAGATTGGTCACAAGGCAACCTTACAATTGGAAAAATACTAAATAAATATAATTTACAATTATACAGTGGATTTAAAGTCCAAGATTCAACAATGGATGGAGGAAATGAAAGCTTGGAGACTATTAACCTCTCTCCCATCCCTCTCCCCTTATGCAAGCGAAGCGAATACAAGAGAGGCATTAAACTCCTCTCTACCTAGCCTCACCCCTTTATGCAAGCGGGCAACACAAGGCAAAGGGAGTGTAGCAGGGACTTAGGCAATGGCTATATGTGAGAGAAAAGTTCTTACATAAACACACACACACACACACACACACAATAAGAGGGTCTCTCTTGAAGATGATGAAGAAGAAGATGAGGTTTGTCACACTCACCTTTTCTCCCACGCTCGTAGTCGGATGATTCAGGAAGCACCATGCACATAGACAACGGCTAGTGAAATCCAAAGCACAACGAGATGAAGCCTCTGTACTCCCTTCACCATCCTCTCACCTCCCTCACACACAAAAAATAGAGAAGCGGGTACGTAGAGAAGAAATCCTATTTTTTGAATTCATGCCAAATTATGACTTGAAATTTTACAAATTGGTCTTTTTTAGTGGCCCTCAAAACTTGCTTGAGTACCCATACTATGCAACTGGGTGCTTTTCTACACTAAGTGGGTCTCGTATCAGATTTGCTTGGTGCCCTATTCGCGTTGTGATGACCAAAAATTACAAATGACAATGCTCAAAAATGGGATTTTTTATTACAACTTCCCGCAAAATAATGGCCGATTTTTATTAAAATTCTAAGACATCTACGGGAAAACTAAAGCTCAATTACATGATGTGTTTTTTGAAAAACTTGGCCAGATATTAGTGTTAGGTTTAGGGTTTTACAAAAACACAAAATCTTGAAGAAGAAGAAGCTCAAGAGCACACAACACAAAAGTAGTATTTACTTGGTGTGCAAGTACACAGATAAGGTAGCCCTATAGTGATGGGCGTATATACAATGCACGAGGGAAAAAACCTCCTAAAGAGGGAAAAATTGCCTTGGCGGTCCTAAGTGTGTTTACACACATCACAACCATAATATGGTAACAAATCCCCCCTGGAGTGATGCGGTGAACATGAGTTGGCACTCATGTATAGGGAAGTGCCATGCTATATGAACTGCGATCAATACACAAAATGGAGCAAGCCCAAAGCTTTGCAAAAAGCTTCAAACTTCTCATGAGGCAAAGCCTTTGTGGAAAGATCTACAAGGTTATGGTAACAAATCCCCCCTGGAGTGATGCGGTGAACATGAGCTGACACTCATGTATAGGGAAGTGTCATGCTATATGGACTGTGATCAATACACAAAAGGGACCAAGCCCAAAGCTTTGCGAAAGCTTCAAACTTCTCACGAGGCAAAGTCTTTGTGGAAAGATCTACAAGGTTGTCTTATGTTGGCACATATGCCAAGGTGATCTCCCCCGCAAAGAATCTCTCCTTGACATAATGATAATGCACCTCAATGTGCTTTGTGCGAGCATGAAAAATTGGGTTCCTCGCAATTGCCAATGCACTCTGACTATGAGTGAAGATAGTGGTGGCAACAGATTACTGACTAACACCCAAATCAACCATAACATTAGGGGAGTTTTTGAGCAAAATGGGCCCTTTAAGGGCACTCTCTCTCCTTCAAGATTCTAGGAAAAGTGCAAAAATAATAATATTATAATCGATTTCTCTCTCTTCTTTTAGAATCTAGATATACATTTTATCGTATTTTTTAAAGATTTTCAACGCTTTTTTTTTTCTACTATCGTTATATTCCAAGTAACATCAACCACATCGAGGCCCAAATTCATAAATGTGAAAAGTAAGTGTGCCAGAAGTAAGAAAACAAATACAAAAAGTACATTTCTTCATTCTCCTTCTTTAGAATTCAAATTTCTCTCCTTTCAAATCTTCAAACTCTCCTCTCGGCTCAACATCCTTCTTTTTACTCTGTTTCGAGCCTTGCTTAATGGAGAACACCACTAGGAAGAGATGTATACATTTGGACCTCTCTACAAGAGAACAGAAGTTTCAAGGGTTAACCCTTATGAAATGCAACAAGCAAGGGCATTAGGGAGAAAGCATATTGATATATTGGCGGATGGATCAATTTACCCACCTGATCCTTCAACCCAAAAACCACCTAATTTTTCAGGTTTAACTTCTTTGATCAAATACGTTTGTGAAGGCAATGCTGGCTTGCTTGGTTACACAACAAGACTCACTAATCAGGCGCATAACATATGGGTATCATCATAAAGGAAGCTGATGATGCAGGAAGCAAAGATAAAGGAGTTAAGCAATAGGTTGTCTAATAAGGAGAATGAATGGAATGAGTTGCTAGGTATTGTCCATGCCCAACATTCACAGAATTATATATTGGAAGAAAAAAAAAATAAGTTGGAGGCAAGCAACAAAAGATTAGAAGTGCTATTAGACAAGACAATTAAACATGGGCCCTCCTCCACTATGGAAGCACATGAACGAGTTAGGGAAAAAAGACTACTCCGCAAATTGTCAAGAAAAGGTGGATACTACAAATGTCGTGTACATGCAGAGAAAGAAAAACTCAAGAATGTGATACAAGAAAATGAATTAATCTTAAAAGTTATGTCAAAAGACATGTTTAGGTCTACACTCGCACATTCAAAGTTCACCTCTATCACTGATGCTATGATGCAAGAAGGATTGCACAATGTAAAATATGCCTTTACTGCAGCTGATGCTCACGGAATATGTGACAAATTTGGTTTGAGAAGAGATTCATATACAATGATTTACAAAAAGATGGCTAGAAACTTTAAGACTATATTCCAAAACAAAAGGGTTACTACGATCCTGTGTCCCCACAGTGTTAAAAAAGCAAGGCAAGTACTCAACAATAATGTCCTTGAACTTATTGGCCTGAACACATAGCTCACAAACATGTCTTCATGCATGGTGCAAATGAAGTAACCTTTGAATTGAATGCAAACAACAACTTTGTGTTGGATGTGTGCAAGTACATACAACAATGGTAAAATTTTACGGTATGTCTATTGCAGAATGTGGCGGAACGCTGAAATTTGTACTCAAACTAGATGAGAGTGAAATTGTGAAGAATCAAAAGCTTGAAATAGTGAGTTTGACATTGATGAAGAGGGCCCTGGATGTGGTTATTAAACCGGGTGATACTAGGTACTTTAGCATGCAATCAGAGAATGATATTTGGTGGCTTGTAGCTTTTGAGGTTCCAAAAGAAACTCATGAGATTTTGAAGTTGTTCTTTAATTTGACAGATATACCAGCCATAATTGAAAGTCAAAATGCTGGTCAAATTTTGCATGTGGAT
>JAOYMV010076635.1:0-10353 GCA_025802375.1 Polystichum acrostichoides
CAAAAGAGATTGGGACAAAAAGCTGGACAGTGCACTATGGGCCTTCAAGACATCCTACAAAGTCACCATAGGTGTGACACCTTTTAGAATGACTTATGGATTAGAGGCAATAGTCTCTATGGAATTCATGATACCTAGCATGAGGATTGCAATAGAAGACAAACTTCCAATGGAAGAATCCAGAGAGAGTAGAATCAAGGAACTCCTGAAATTGGAAGAAGACAGGCAGCAGAGCATCTTGGTGGCAGAAACAATTTAGAAAAGAAGGAAGGCATGGGCAGACAGGCAATCCAAGAAAAATATATTCAAAAAGGGAGATAAGGTATTGTGTTCAACTCCAAGCTAGGAAAACATCCAGGAAAACTAAAACTGAGATGGGTAGGGCCTTGCATCATTGAAGAAGAATTAGGCTGAGGGAAATTCTCCCTGAAAAATTTGGATGGTACCATGCAATTGGCTAATATCAATGGATGGAGACTCAAACCTTACTTTGAACCACCTCAAGGACCTGAGATAGATCAGGTGAGTTCTGCACAAATAATGAGCATCAGGTGTCAGCCATGGGTGAGACAGGAGGACTTAGAGGACCAATCAAGGAGGAGAAAGAAAGAAGCCAAAAAGTCAGGGAGAACTACAAGGAAATACATGGAATTACAAAAGAAAAAGAAGAAAATAAAAATGGGAAAAATGCAAAAATCGTCAAAATCTTGGAGCGTAAAAACAATGATGAGAGTATCAATCTCAAAATTGCCAACCTTGACGTGCAAAGTTCTAATAATCACCATTCTTTAATGAGCCTCAAAAACTGTTCTCACGACTATGAAAAACAATGCATGACACCCACCATTTTGCATATTGAGATTGAGAAAGAAACTGCGAGCTCTCATTCTCCTGCACCCACATCATTGTCGCGAGAACAGCCTACACAGTAGAGCGATATGGCAGCACAAGACAAAAAGAAGAAAGCGGCCACCTCACCTCCTACCTCCCCGTTGCGGAGTGACAACCAAAAAAAGGTAACCAACTATGCTAAACCTTTATTACCAATAAAGCCTCAGGTCATACCTGACTTGGTAGTAGAAGAAAATAAGGAATGGGCAAAGAGCCTGGGGTTCAGCACGACTAAAGCCAAGGATTGGGAAAGACTATCTAGACCACAGGAAGCTCACAGCATCATAAAGGAGTTGGTTGAAATAGACGCAGTCGTGATTTTAGGGAGGCAACCAATGATGCTGACAACGGACTTAGTCAAAGTAGCTATGGCGCTAGCTGATGAGAGGGACACCGAAGTGGAAAAAACCTATACAGTTGCTCATGAGGTGCCAAGGAAGGGAGCCATGCATCAGCTAAAAGATGTGACAAACCCACACAGGCGTGCACAACTGCAATTCTACCTATAGAATATTGCATTAATGGCTAAAAATGAAGACATGTCTGCAAAAAACTACAGCAGACTCAGGGCTACCGAAGAGGGAGCCACCATCAACTGGGCAGCCCTGTATATAGAAAATCTTAGGAAGAGGGCCGCCACTGCACTAGAATTGAGAGGGCCTATCATAGTGCATGCCCATCTAAGAGCATTAGCTATGGCAGCTCCAGTGGATCCGGAGACTGAGAAAGCGAAAGGTAAAACAGCACTACCGGCAAGAGGAGAGGGATCAAAGAGAGTTAAAGAAACAGAGAAGAGAATCATTGATTTTGCTAGCTCTGATAGGACTGATGAAAGAGTGGGACAATTAAGGACAAGAAAGAGAGTGAAACAAGCAACCACAGAAGAGACCACAGCTCAGCTTGAACGGGAAGTGCCTACCCAGTCTGAAAGTGTGCTACTTGAAAAGAATTTGGAGCCACCTCAACAACAAACACAAGGAGAGACTGTAACAAATGTAAATGATAGTGAAAGACAGGCAGAAGAAGAGTAGAACAAGACAGAGCAAGCCAGCAAGCAACAGGTCTCTACATCAGGGATAGAAAAAGAGAACATAGTTAATGTGCCTGATTCACCGGAACCAAACAGAGAGGTAACTAACATGACAACAGTTATGGAGCAGCTGGAGAAGGCTTTGAAAGAACTAGACTGTGTGACAGAATCCAACAGGAAGAATGTCATCAGCTATGAGTACATAAAGATGTTTGCCATGGAAGGGCTAGACAAGAGGAGGATTAATAACTGTGTCAAAAGATACTGCAGAAGAACAGTCTGCTGCAGTCAAGGAAAAAGTGTATTGGAAGGGAGAGGCCCAGAAGCTCAAAGATAAATTAAGTAAGGCCCAAGATGCACTGCAGAGGGCTACTCCCACAAAAGATTACGTGAAGCTAGTCAGGGACCTCACTGAGGAGAACCAAAAGTTAAAACAGGAGCACAAGCTATTTCAAGGAATGAAAGCATTATCAGACAAATTCAAAATTGAAAAGCAGAAGTACATCACAGAGCTGAGGGCAAAAGTGACAGGCAGAGCATCAAAACTTAAAGAAAGGGAGCAAGCTGAAGACTACCCACAATAGGATGACTTTGTTTTGGAGGCTAGGCTTAGCAAAGAACAGGAGCTCCTTAATGAAGTCAAGGAACTATCCCTCACTAACCCTGAAATATTTGGGGGGATGCTCATGAAGGAATACGAGTGCTATAAGAAAGCACAGACCATTGAAGATTTAAAAAAACAAATCAAGAAAGCCAATGAGGAGGCTGACACAGTAAGAGCATTTGATGAAGACACACTAGCCTTAGGTCAGCTAAGAAAAACAAGAGGTGACTTAATTTTAGAAAATATGAGATTACATGATGAGCTGCAATTAGCATTGAAGGGAACCCAGCATGCTTAGGCTGTTGAATTTTTTAGAGTGGCTACTCATGTCATGTATAGTGAGCTAATTCAAATCAATAAGGGACTCCCACAATATTACAGGGAAGCACCCCAACTGACAAAGGAGATTTGGGAATACCCCTTACAGCCTGACAACCCATATGCAGGAAAGCTACATGCTAAAGGCCCTGACAACCAAATCAGGTACCCTTTAAAATCAGCAAATTCATCAGGATATGGTAGACAACAAGATGACAAGATGAGGGATTTTCAAAGAGAGTATCAGGCCAGAAACCCAGAGGCCCATGTGATAGAGCCACAAGGGAATAAAGAAAGAAGGGTACTAGGAGCAACTAGCAGGGAATAGACCATGGAGAAGGCAATAGGCACCTCAGGATTCAGGTACCCAATCGGACGTGCCAGGTGTTGGACCTCGAATGCCCACAAAAACTTACTCTTAGTAAGAGGCATCTTGAATCCCGCCAAGTGACCCAACTAACTAATGGCTCACAGGCGGAGTGGCACCACGACGATGAATGAAGCTGCTAAGAGAAGAAGACCCGAGAGTATTTAAGGAGGAACTCTGCATGAATTAGGCTACTGATAGCTGTGTAAGATTGCTACTAATTGAGAGCTTACCTGAGCCCCCTTGTATCTTTGAGCTAACTGATCACTCTCATTGTATCTATCTTTCTGAGTAAGGTATGCCTGCTTGACTGCAGTTCCTTTAATGTCTGTCTCTATGTCTGTAATTGAGGGAGCTGAGAAAGTGTGAAGTGCTAAGAGACTGGTATCTAGCCTGATTAGGGAGACATCTCAAGGTGCACCTAAGATGTCTATTACCCCCTATTATTGGCATTAATTGTCTGGTAACAGACACAGTGCTCAACACATTTGCCCAGCTTAGTGTAGAAAAGCTGAAAGAATTTATTGACAGCTGCATCGGCAATGTAATGAAAGCATATGAGGATCTGAGGGACAACAAGCTAGGTGGGATTGATTTGGCAAAGCTATAGCTTTGGAGGGAGGTGTGGATGAGGGAGAAGGAGAAGAGAAGATGCGTCAATGATATCGACAACCATTTTGTCTTGTCAAAGAAGATGAGGCTAGCTCATGCCACACACACAGAGGCTTCTTCCTTTGATCGCCCTCTAGCTAGAGAGGATGCCCTCGTGAAGACCGAGTTCAACTCAAATTTTTATTTTACATTTGGGATCCCCAAGCAAGCCATCACTATACTCTGCAAATTAGGCAGTGGGTCATTGGTACAGTTTCTAAGTGCCAAATTAATGGTATATCCTTCTTGCCAGTAGCTATCCCTTGGTGTTGCAAATAATTTAAAGGAGGCAGCAAGTCCCAATTAAAGAACTTTGGATTGGAGTCCTTTATCAACCTCTTCCATCCTGGAATTGTGCGTCCAACTGCGCATACAAGGAGTTCTCCCTGGATGCTTGTATTCCCCTACTACAACGGGGTTTTTTTGGGAGATTTATTGGAGATAGTGCCATATCCGGAACACTTTTCCAAAATTGTGGCGATACAAGAGGGTGGAGGGAAGGCAAGGCCGCCCAAAAAAGTAAAGAGTGTGTCTGAAGAAGAGCGAGAGTGGGGATGCAACCTATGCACGCTTGCCCCATTGCTTATTCATGCTTTTGTGCAAGCATTGAAGCACGCCCATGGTGAGGATCTTCTCCACAATGACCTCCATCCATGGAACATTATGCTAGATTTTACAGCAGTTGGTGTGGCTTGCATAGGGATCATTGATTGGGGCCTTGCAATGAGAGCATGCGTAGAGGAAAGGGCCACCAACATCACCAACCCAGTGCAGCACAAAATCCACCCATGGAGAGAAAATGAACTATTGTCCATAAAGCATCCTTGCCCATGGACATATAAAGACATATGTATATGCAGCGGCATGGTTCATTGATTGCATTTGCATATTTTGCTTTGAGTATTCAAAGTGGGCGAGCGCGGATTGGGCCACCACATGGACTTTTGTAGATATTGAAACGATATCTGGGATCATCGCAAAGTCTTTTTTAAAGAAAAAAATTGAAGAGAGAGGCACCATGGCAGATCTTGATGCTTGTCTACATCAAATGGAGCTACAGCCTCTTTGGTGCCTCCGCCCTATTACTGAAATGAACCCCATCTTTATCCAGCCACCCTCTTAGTTAGCCTAGATCCTAGGCAATGACTTCTTTATGATGTATAGCGCATTTTGTAATGAAAACAATGATGTATAGCGCATTTTGTAATAGTTTCAAGTGTTATGGAATAGTTTTGAAGTGCTATGGAATAGTTTTGAAGTGCTATGAAAAAAATGATTAGTTTAAAGTGTTATGGAATAGTTTTGAAGTGTTATGGTCCTTATGGAATAGTTTTCAAGTGTTATGGATATGTTTTGAAGTGTTATAGAATAGTTTTTAAGTGCTTGGATTAAATTGTAGTTTATTATATGATTATTTTGTGCAGTCATTGCCGATGAGCATGAGAGGTGCAAGAGAGCATACGACCGGCTCCAATCTATGGCCCAAGGTGTCGGACCTAATGACATGGCTTGCATAGGAGCACGCTACTCTTCATGGGCAGACCCCACCGGAGTCCAATGGAAAGAAGTTAACAAGCTAGTGGACAAGGAAATGATAAATAGAATTTGGAGGGGAGTTCCTACTAGCAACATTTCAAAGGGCAGGTTGAAGCTTTTTGCATGTAGCAACAACGACATCAAGGAGCATGGAGAGAGAATTTTCTTGGATGTCATGGGCCCTCCCATGCATCATCAAGATTGCCCCCTTTGATTTGTGAAGATGTTATACTGTCATTTTGTGTTACAGAGCCCTCTTGATTTTAGCTCTAGGCCCCCCAACTTATTGGTGGAAGATATCAAAAACTCCACTATCACAGTCACCAGGGAGGAGTTGGACCTAGCGCTTCAGGGAGCGGCCTGTGAAGTGCATGATGCCAAAGAAGAGCCGCAGACCCAGTTGCAGGATTCCCAAGAGAATCTTGGAGCGGCCTCTTCTTCAAGTCGGGATGTGGCAAGGGAGTTGAAAGTGGTACAACACCAGCTTGCGAATATGGAAGAGCAGTTGGCATACAAGTCCTTCCAAAGCAATTAGCATCCAAACACTATACTCCCCCCCCCCCTGTTGGTGCTATTGCTAGTGGACCGTGCTGAGTTTGCCATGCTTTCTTCCATGAGTGGAGCGGCCACTTCGTGCTCTCTTGCGGGCACATGAACCACATCTCATGCTTGATGCAAAGCATGATGAATAGTCGCAAATGCGCTATATGCGAGTATGAAATATCTGAGCATCTCTACACAATGTTTAAATTGAGCACTGAGTATCGCAGACTGGTCGAAGCTCATGATAGAGAGGCTGTAGAAACTCTTGGAAACTTTGCATTGTGATCATTGTAAACATTTGCCTATATATTTGTGAACATCTGGAAGTTTTTCTACTCGGATTGTCTATATTTTTTGTGGTGTTGGATATATTCGTCTCTCTATATTGCCTATGTATGTCTTCAGAGTATTGGACTTTAAGTTTTCAAGAATTCAAGTTTTAAAAAATGCCAAGTATTACAATTTTAGACTTTAAAGTTTAAACTTATTTTAGTGTATTGGATCTCTCTCTCTCTCTCTCTCTCTCTCTCTCTCTCTCTCTCTCTCTCAATTGACAAAGCGAAGTTATAACATGCCTCTCTCATACAAGATACAACTTTAAACCACAAATATTAAAAGCAAAGCAAAGTTATAACATTAAACCACAAATAACATGACTCAAAGCGAAGTTATAACATGCCTCTCTCATACAAGTTACAACTTTAAACCACAAATATTAAAATTCTAACCTCATACCACTTACAAAAACCAAAAGTATTGAAGTTCTAATTGGCACATACTCAGCAATGCTTACATTCAAATGTATATAATGTACAAAAATCAAATATTTCAAGGCATGCATCTACGCTTGCTAGAGCATACTAAAGATTTATCTATTGCCAAATTTTCTTCTATCTCTATGTTACACAGAGTTCCCCATGTCTTCTAGCTCTGTTCCTTCCTCTTCCTCCTCTCTTGTCACATCATATGTCCACTTAGGCATTTCCTCATTATAATCATCACTCTCAAGCTTCCTTATAAGTCTATTGTTACAATATAAGTACACAATCTTGTCGACCCTTGAGTTTAGAAGCCTATTTTTGCTAGTAGAATGCACATAATTGTATGTGTAGTTTCTCTCTGAGCTTGAGTTTGAGGCACATTGGGAAAGCACTAAAAGAGCCAAGTGACGTAGTGTAGGAGCAGACCCACCATTTAATAGCCACCATTTCCATGCAGGTTGCTCGGTCGCTAGTTTTTGCACAAAGCTATTGCTAAATCGACCTTCCTTAAGTTTAAACTTTGTGAGCTCGTCGCGGCTTGCTCATTTGCATCAAAAATTCACCTAGCGATCAAATCATAGAATTTCTCTAGTACCCCCTCATCAAGGTCATTCACATCCATGGCCCAATATTCAAGATCAAATAGAAAAGCACCACTATGTAGTGGACTATGTGCATCAATCCATTGAGCGTGCACAAACCCACCCAAGGTTTCTCGCTTTGTTTTGTTGAAGGGAATTTTCCATGGTTTCACATATGACTCTTGTGGCTCCTCTGGCTTCTTGAGACTCTCTTGGATGGTCCACCATGCCATATAAACTTTTCCAATGTTAGGCGCCCTAGAATCAAGATTTTACAATGCAAGAATGAAAGGCATCATAACATGATACACATCTCCCACGTCATCCCAGAACACCCTGCTTGTAATATCATATCTCAATCTCAAAAATCTTTGCCTTGACCAGGGTAAAAAATAAGGGGCATATCCTATGTCCAAAGTAGAGATGATTTGGCGAATCTTTTTCCTAAATGAAGTAGGAATAATAGGAGTATTGGGAAAATCTTTTGATTTTTTTAGGATATATGCTAACATTTAGTGTATTTTTGGGCAAATTTTGGCCAAAATGTATCCCAAAATGACATTTTGGGCTAATATATTAATGAAAATATCAATTTTTTTGCTCTAAAATAGCCCACAACTTCTCGGGGACCTTCAAAAAATAGCCATTGGGCAAAAATTCGCCCCTAATTTTTCCTTGGCCTTGAAAACTTCAGTTTGGCCGGCTTCCCACTTGGAAAAAGGAGCACAAATAAATGTCTCCATAACAGCATTCTTGTTTCGCAGGAGTGACTCTACCATGTGAAAGTTTGTTGCAAACCTGGTTTCACAAGGAAGATGGAGCATAGTCGACATTCGTTGACGATACATATCTAGAAGCCTTTGTCATTTAGGAATAAACTTCACAACTCTTCTTGCACTGTCTATGATGGTCTTGAACCATTGTGTGTTGTAGCTTTTATACCAATCGTGTAACACGAAGTTTAGACTATGTGTGTTACAACCTGATGTGTAGAGTGTTACCTGACTTGCAATTCTAACAATCAGGGGGTAGCACACACTTCAAGTGCAACCTGAAGTGCCTCCCTGAACAGGCTAAACACTAGTCTACTAGCACTTCACACACTCACTCAACTCCCTCAGTCATAGATACAGTTAAAGTCATTAGCAGAACTTCAAATAGACAGACACTCAAGACAATGACAAGAGAGATAATCAGGGGGAATCACAATGCAAGCTTTCATATATTACTCAAGAAGATACAAGAAGAGCAGTGAAGTTGCTCAATAATACATAAGACTTCAGGTGTGTTCTCAGATATCAGTGGCCTATTTCTAACAGGGTTCTTCCTTATATACTCGTGTACTCCTACTTGTTGGCAACTTGATACTTCGTAGTGGTGCCACTCTGCTTTACTGGCCTGTGAGCCGTTAGTCAGTTAGGTTCATTGGCGGGGTCCAAGACACTTGAAGTCCCTCTTGCTAGGAGTTGGTTCCTATGCTGTCACATGGGCACTTGGGGCCCAAAACCTCTAGCACGCTTGACTGGGCACCTGAATCTTGAGGCATAAATGTTTCCTCCCTCCTGGTGTATTCCCTTCCAATAGTTCCTAGTCCTCTCCTTTCTATATTAGCTTGTGGCTCCAGTACCTATGCCTCTGGATGCCTGGCCTAATACGCTCGTTGAAAGGTTCTCATCTTCTCATCTTTCTGTCTACCATACCCTAGTGAAGTGGTGGGTTTAAAAGGATACTTGACTTGATTGTCAGGGCCTTTGGCATGAAGTTTTTTTGCATATGGGTGGTTAAGGTGTAAAGGGTACTCTCAAATTTCTTTCACTAGTTGGGGAGTCTCCCTAAAGTATGGTGGGAGTCCCTTATTAAATCTGATTAATTCACTATGCATTACATGTGTGGCCACTCTGAAAAATTCAGCTGCCTGAGCATGCTGAGGGCCCTTAAGCGTTGTCTGCAACTCATCGTGTAATTTCCTATTCTCCAAAATCAGATCACCTCTTGTTTTCCTTAGCTGAGATGTGGCCAAGGTCTCTTCATCGAATGCTCTCACCTTCTCAGCCTCCTCATTGGCTTGCTTTATTTGTTTATTCAGATCTTCAATGGTTTTTCCCATTTTATAGCATTCGTACTCTTTTCTCAGCATACCTCTGAGTGTCTCGGGGTTAGAGAGGGATAGCTCCTCACCTTCGTTGAGAAGCTCCTGTTCTTTGTTGAGCCTAGCTGTAGAACAAAATCATCTTGCTGTGGGTAATGTTCAGCCTCTTGCCTTTCTCTAAGTGTGGACACCCTGCTTATTACTTTTGTTCTCAGCTCAGTGATATATTGCTGTTTTTCTATTTCAAACCTAGTTGCTAGATCCTTCATGCCCTAAAACAATTTGTGCTCTTGATTTAATTTTTGATTCTCCTCAAAAAGTTCATTGACTAGTTTTACATAATCTTTAGTGGGAGTAGCTTTCTATAATGCTTCCCGAGCCTTATTCAATTTCTCTTTGAGCTTCCTAGTTTCTTCCTTCCAATATATTTTCTCCTTTGTTGCAGAAGATTCTTGTTGTGCAGTGGTAGCCTGTTGGAGAGCCTTGTCTTGTCCTTTAGTCACTACTTGCTGCATATCCCAGAGGGCTGCTAAAGCCTTATCCCATGTGTCGCCCAGCCTCTAGGTGAGCACCTCGATCATTCTGGCCTGTGCATCTGGTGCCAATACCAACACAACCTCATCGTCCCCCTATTCTTGCTTCAGGATAGTATTTTCTTGTTTTAGCATCTCACTTTGTGCCAAGCAGGGAAAAAATTAGGGGTAAATTTTTGCCCAATGGCTATTTTTTGAAGGTCCTCGAGAAGTTGTGGGCTATTTTAGAGCAAAAAAAATGATATTTTCATTAATATACTAGCCCAAAATGTCATTTTTGGGGTAAATTTTGGCCAAACTTTGCCCAAAATACCATTAGAAAATATATGTACTCTAAAAGGTCCCTTTAGATTAAGGTTTGATTAGGAATATACCAATAGGAAGAGGGTGGTGGTAACAATTGGGACCCTCCCAAAAGTAGAGGGGAGGCTAGTTTTCCCCCCATTTAT
>JAOYMV010077744.1:0-18284 GCA_025802375.1 Polystichum acrostichoides
GAGAGAGAGAGAGAGAGAGAGAGAGAGAGAGAGAGAGAGAGAGAGAGAGAGAGAGAGAGAGAGAGAGAGAGAGAGATGTAACAGTAGTAGGCAATTAGAGATAGAGAGAAATAGCGTAGTAGAGAGAGAAATCAAAGGAGAGAGGAACCTGGGCGTATCATAGCACGCAGAAAGCCATACACACGAAAGAGAGAGAGAGGCCTTATCCTTTCAAAAGTAGACCAAGAGATGCGCATGAAAATGAAAGAGAGACGGTTTTGGCACTCTAAAAAGTTTAATACTTTATCAAAATGTGTGTAAAGTGGAATCTCCTATGCTAATGAAAATGATTTATTAAAAAAAAAGACATTTTGGGTGCCTACTACACTAGCTTAAAGCTAGATTATGATTCATGGAGAAGGATGTGTGCAAAAAATCCAAGGGTTAAGGTGTACACATATTTGAGGACCCTAATGTTGACAGTGATGAAAATCTTTAGGCCAGGAAGCTTAGGGGAGAACTTCTAATTATCTTGCATTTGGTGAAGACACGTCGAAAATGTGAATATTTATCCTATATGGCAAAGTTAAAAGAAATTTTAACCATACGAATTGAACACTCAGATAATATCCAATCAAATATTAGTGGATTCAATCGAGAATTTTTTGCATGAAGCAACTGCACACGAGCCCGGGCGAATTTTTTGAAAATTAACGTTGCAAAGTAGAGTAGAAATCGGCAAAAAGCATAGGTAAGAAATGAATTTGTAAAGTATAAAAGAAAGACGCATAGCAGCAAGCAGCAAGTTTTTGGTTTACATATTTTGTGGACATTTGGCCTGTTTCTTCTACCTTTTTTTGCTGTGTACTCATGACGGTATACATAATTGATTGCCTTATGTAAGTGCTCATGTACGAGAATATTCATTTGGCTTATTTCTTCTACCTCTTCTTACTGTGTACTCATGACGGTATACATAATTGATTGCCTTATGTAAGTGCTCATGTAGGAGAATATTTATACGTAGATGTCTGAGTCCAAACAATCTATATATCAAGCAATAAGTTTGGATTTGTCAGTGTCAATTACTTTTATGCATTAAGAAGCTTGAAGAATTTTGTGTCTTGTTATTATAGATGCATGATATTCTAGTCACAACGTGTGTTTTGACTCTTGATCAAAACGTGGCTGTAATTAGTAATTGTGGTTATGGTCATAGAACACTCATGGCACATGTTGTCTTGGACACGAGTGAGATGTGATTTTGTGGTAGATGCTTGGAGGATTTGAATCTTCTGATCCTCTAGCACCTTGAAAGAGGGATGAGGATATTCTAGTCACAACGTGTGTTTTTACTATTGATGAAAATGTGGCTGTAATTAGTAACTGTGGTTATGGTCATACAACACTCAATGGCACATGTTGTCTTGGACACGAGTGACATGTTTTTTTGTGGTAGATGCTTGGAGGATTTGAATCTTTTGATCCTCTAACACCTTGAAAGAGGGATGAGGGTAGAATCAAAAGCTTTGGGTTGGTGTGCTACCAAGCAAAATAAGAACTGCTAGCTAGCCCACTTTCTGTGCACACTGCAGGAGATGTCCTTCTTTTCCCCTTAAATTCATGAGGATTGAAAACGGTCCGATGCCTTGGTTTGCTGGTTAGCTCTGGTTTACTGTTTCTCACCAATCGATGGCATAGATGTCTCAAAATTTGAGCCTGAGCTTACTATGTATGAAATAATTGTACTTTATTTTCCTATGAAATATGCATATATTTGTGAGGCTTGTGCATGCACACTGTAGGAGATGGGTACATATCCTTATTTTTCCCCTAAATTCACCATGATTGAAAATGACCTGATGCCTTGGTTTACTGGTTGGCTTTGGTTTATTGTTGCTCATCAATCGATTGCATAGATGTCTCAAAATCTGAGCCTGGGCTTGCCATTTGTAGCACAAGTTCATGCATGCCAACTACCATTTTGAAGTTTTAAAATGTGTGCATAATAGTGAAGGCTCACATAGTTTTATGAAAATATGATATGTAATAATTGTACTTTGTTTCCTTATGAAATAAGGAAATAAAGTATTTCCTTAAAAAATAAGGAAATATGTCATAATTGTACTTTATTTCCTTATGAAATAAGGAAATATGTAATAATTGTACTTTATTTCCTTATGAAAATATGGATATGTAATAATTGTACTTTATTTCCTTATGAAATAAGCATATATTTGTGAGGCTTGTGCGTGCTATTTTGAAAGAAGATTTTACATTTCATTTTGATTCACGGACTACATGTTAGAGTTATGGAAATGTGGATGGCACATTATTAACGTGCATGACACATGGTATTTTTTTTTTGTTAAATATATATTTTTTAAAAGCAAGCCTCCAAAAGTATTTTTCTCCTTTTTTTAAATTGATACTTTTTAACATATTCACATAGTATTGTGAGAGGGATTTTTTTAATTTATTTTTATTTTTTTAATTCTAAATTTTAATAATAAATATTTAATTTTTTAATTAACCTTTGTTTATGTATTAGATAAAATAGTATAAACTATGATTCGTTCCTAGCTTATTCACTAAGATTACATAGCTGTTATCCCCAGGTATATATAAACCCTCAATTTTTGGGTCACATTATTTTCCAAGTGTACTCTAAACTCACACCTCCCCCTCATTAGCATGGGTTCACAATCTTGTAGACAACGAAAGTATGATAGGATGCACAAGGACCCTTCTCACAAGGTCCAACAATCTCTATTGGAGGAGAAGCGTCAAAAAGCCCACAAATACAAACGGGAATATCGAGCACGTGCATGCATTTCTATAGCCAGATGATCAGCCATGACACCCGAAGTCACTCCATCTTCCCCCGTTGCGCTCGCCCTCGTCCCTGCTAATTTCCCCACTGTTGTGGTAGCGACCCACGCCGCATCACCTATGGTGGAGTCTAGCCCCCCTAGCATGGGGACTCCACGTAGCATGTTCACATGGGCTCGTTCTCGTATGTGATTTGGTGGTATCCCTCACACTCGTGTTTCTTCCATGTCCTCATCTTTGCCCGCGACAGGGGAGCACACTCCTCCTACGATGGGATTGCGACTCTCCTCCTCATCCAACTAAAGAAGCTCAAGCGGCGAGGATCTGGCGGGGTACTAGAGGATGAGTCCAAACCTGCTTATCATAGAATAAAAATTTATAAGTGTCACAACTAATTAAATTGAACATAAATATTTTGTTGAATATCTCTTGCTTTTTGCTTTAGTGATGATAGATGCATGCGAAGGAAATTTTCACTTGTCCCTTGAGAGTCTCGACTTCTTATTGGTGTTCTTTTCAAATGTGAAGGAAATTTGCATTTGTACCTGAAAATCATTGTCCAGGCCACATGCATCACGAGTCATGGAAGCACTTTAGAAAGGAAATGTGTATAAAGATCACATTTCCTCAGCAAAAGGTACATAATGTTGGGGTTTAGGCTACATGCTAGTAAGTTTTGATATTGGATTTGTTTTTAATATATATTTTCAATTGATTTGTAGGAGGCAACTGCGGCTAGACTGGCATCTGGGCATACATCCCATCTTGGCAGGATGGGCACAACACGTCTGCGAGTCATCTTTGTAAGTTTAGAAATATTTACATCTAGCTGCTACTTTTGTTTATGACTTATGTTTGACTAACAATATACAACTAATCTATGTTTTAATGACAGGGAAAGGCTTATGGTCGTTCACCTACGGCTCAGGAAATGCAAAGTGCCACATATCAAGGGTATAAAAAGCTTAAGCTCCACCTACCTCCAGCAGATGCATTTGTAAGTATTATTAATTCTAATTAATCTAGTTACGTTTTTTGGCCTCATGTTATGTATATTAGTTTTGCAATATCTTATTAGTGTTTTGAATTGTAGGAGTTACACGATGAGACAAATATGGCGGAGGTAGCGAGATAGGTTGTAGTTGGATTAGCAGCTACAGCGTAGCCGGGCGGACTAGCGGGGACGGGCGGACAGGCCGAGGAGATCGGGGGGCAGGGGACAGGCGGTCACAATGATGAGAGGCATCCTGATGACCCCCCAACCAATTCTGATAGTTCTCCAGATTATACTTGCCATGATAGCTATATGCAGTATAGCACTCTTTGTATAGCTAGCTAGCCATGTGATCAGATATAATTATCCTCTTTTTGTTGAGAGCCTCTTTGTACATGTCATATATGTTTGGACCATCCATCCTATTGTATTTAAATATGCACACAGTTGCAGTTGATTATTGATATATTGTACATTGACATTTTTATATACACGAGCATTTCTCTCTATTGCAATTGTGTATTAAAAAAACAATTTTGTTAATGAATTCAAGTATGTGATGCTTACCGTAATTTTCCATAATTTTTTGTTGTTGCGCCGTGCGATGATGTAACAAAACACAGAGAGAGAGATAGAAAGAGATAAAGTGTGTGTGTGTGCGTCTATAAAGAGATAAAGTGAGTGTGTGTGTACGTAGAGAGAGATAGAGTGAGTGTGTGTGTGGATAGAGAGAGTTAGAGTGTGTGTGTAGGTGTGTGAAAATAGAGAATTAGAGAGATAGAGAGAGTTAACTAGAGTGTGGGTGTGTGTGTCTAGAGAGACATAGAGTGAGTGTGTGTGTGTGTATAAAATAGCCACTCTCTATTTTTTTTAAAAACGCCCGTTGTCGCTTAAGCGACACTTTTTTTTTCAAATATAAGGCATTGCTTAAGCGACATTATAGCGTCACTTAAAAAATGTTTTAAGCATCGCTACAGACGTCACTTAAGCGACGGTCCATATAGCGACATAAGTATCGATGCCGGCTTTTACCCCTGTAGTGATGATTACGGGCGTCGCTACAAGGGGATGATGTAGTAGTGACTGTCAGATGATTGGGTGGACTGACAGGTGGCATGAGGAGATTCTTTGACCTCTCTAGGACCCTAGGGATATCTCCCTACCCATGGATACACATTAGAGATGGGCTTCTATGAGGATGTAGATTCCTTGACAGATTTGTTAGCCGAGGGAGATGCTTTTGCCATCATTGTCGAGGATGGCAATGCTGAGCGGGTGGACTACTATATTCTTTGGTGCACGCGCCTGAAGGTGAAGCTATAGGAGGATATGGTCAATGGCTTTGGCTTTCACTACGATTTCCACAATATGGTTGTCTTTGGCCACTACTTCCAATAGATTCCCTCTCGTGGAGGCTCCATCTAGTTCCAGCAGTACGAGTGGGAGAAGGAGGCCATAGATCTAGTTCTTAGTGTGAAACTCTGACTCACCATGGTTCACAACAAGAAAGATGGTGCACTACATTGGCATCTAGATCTGGATGATAATGAGAGCATTATGGAGGTTGTGCATTCCAAGGAACGGAGGTGATGGCTACATCTGTGACTCTTTAGATGCTTGCCATGATAGTGATGATTATGATGTCACCACATGATGTAGCGTCCCTAATATATCCTCCCCATCATTTGATGTACATTATTGTTGTCCTACTTGATATACCTAATTCTTATGTTATCTTTACTCAGTTTACCTTTGTATCTTATCCCCTCGCTTGATGTATTTACTTCATGTATAAGTACACTTGGATTTTGGTCACATGTGTCTCGCAAGTGTAAATCTTCTCTATTAATTTGGTGCATTTTTTTATTCAAGATGTGTTATTGTGCCATACACTACACCGAATTATGGCATAACGCTACTATGGCCATACGTCAAAATTTTTGCATAGGGTATGGCACATTCGGTGTCGGATGGGGATGAAAATTTGCACGGGTGTCCATGGGGATGGCATGGACCCATGTGTAAAGTTTCATGTCCATCTAACACCGAATGTGGGATGGGGTGTCCACATGGTTGTGTAGAAAAAAAAGGGGATAGGGGCGTTGGTGATGGCACATTCGGTGTCAGATGGGGATGAGAATTTGCATGGGTGTCCGTGGGGATGGGATGGACCCACGTGAAAATTTTCATCCCCATCCAACACCAAATGTGGTATGGGGTGCGTCCAAATCCCCATTTTTTACATAGGGAACCCACATGGTTGTATAGAAAAAATGGGGATAGGGGCACTAGCGCTGGCACATTCGGTGTCGGATGGGGATGAAACTTTGTACATGGGTCCATGGGGATGAAATGGACCCATGTGCAAAGTTTCATCCCCATCCGATATGGAATGTGGTATGGGGTTTGCCCGAATTCCCATTTTTTACGTAGGGAACCCACATGGTTGTGGAGAAAAAAATGGGGATAGGGACGGAGGCGATGGCACATTCGGTGTCGGATGGGGATGAATCTTTGCACGAGTGTCCATGGGGATGGGATGGACCTAGGTACAAAGTTTTCTCCCCATCCAACATTGAATGTGGGATGGGGTGCGACCAAATCCCCATTTTTTACGTAGGGAATTGTGTAGAAAAAAATGGAGATAGGGACGCTGGCGATTGTATATTCGATAATGGATGGGGTGCGACTTTGAACGGGTGTCCATGGAGATGGGATGGACCTATGTGCAATGTTTCATCCCCATCCAACACCGAATGTTGGATGGGATGTGCCCAAATCTCCAATTTTTACGTAGAATAGGAAACCCACATGGTTGTATATAAAACAATGGGAATAGGGACACTGGGGCGATGCAACATTCGGTGTCGGATGGGGATGAAACTTTGCACGGGTGTCCATGGGGATGGGATGGACCCTTGTGCAGTGTTTCATCCCCATCCAACACCTAATGTGGGATGGGGTGTGTCCAAATTCCCATTTTTTACTTAGTGAACCCACATGGTTGTATAGAAAAAAATGGGGATAGGGGCGCTGGCGATGACACATTCGGTGTCGGATGGGGATAAAACTTTGCACGGGTGTCCATGGGGGTGGAATGGATCTATGGGAAAAGTAACATCCCTATCCAGCATTGAATATGGGTGGGGTGTACCCAAATCCCCATTTTTTACGTAGAGAACCCACATGGTTGTGTAGAAAATAATGGGGATAGGGACGCACACGATGACTCATTCAGTGTCGGTCATTCAGTGTCGGATGGGGATGAAACTTTGCACGGGTGTCCATGGGGATGGTATAGATCCCTGTGCAAAGTCTCATCTCCATCGGCGGACACCGAATGTGGGATGGGGTGTGTCCAAATCCCCATTTTTTACGTAAGAAACCCACAAGGTTGTGTAGAAAAAAATGGGGATATGGGAGCTGGCGATGGCACATTCGATGTCCGATGGGGATGAAACTTTGCACAAGTGTACATGGGGATGAAACTTTGCACAAGTGTCCATGGGGATGGACTTGTGTCTAAATTTTTATCCCCATCGGACACTGAATGTGGGATGGGGTGTGCCCAAATCCCCATTTTTTACGTAGGGAACCCACATGATTGTATGGAAAAGAAAAGGGGATAGAGGCACTGGCGATAGCACATTCGGTGTCGGATGGGGATGAAAATTTGTACAAGTGTCCATGGGGATGGGATGGACTCGCGTGCAAAGTTTCATCCCCATCCAATGCCGAATGTGGGATCAATTGGACCAAAATCCTCATTTTTTACGTATATGGTTGTGTAAAAAAAAAAGGGTATGGGGACGCTGGCAGTGGCACATTTGGTGTCGGATGGGGATGAAATTTTGCATGGGTGTCCATGGGGATGGGATGGACCCACATACAAAGTTTCATCCCCATTCAACACCGAATGTTGGATGGGATGTGCCCAAATTCCCATTCTTTACGTAGGAAACCCACATGGTTGTGTAGAAAAAAATGGGGATAGGGACGCTGGCGATGACACACTCGGTGTGGGATGGGGATAAAAGTTTACATGGATTTCTATGGCAATGGGAAGGACCGGCATGAAAATTTTAATCCCCATCTAATACCGAATGTGGGATGGGGTGTGCCCAAATCCCCATTTTTTACGTAGGGGTTGTGTAGAAAAAAAATGGTGATAGGGACGCTGGCGATGACACATTCGGTGTTGGATGGGGATGAAACTTTGCACGGGTATCAATGGGGATGGGATGGAAACGTGTGCAATGTTTCATCCCCATCTGACACCGAATGTGGTATGGGGTGTGTACAAATCTCCATTTTTTACGTAGGGAATAAAGACGGTTGTGTAGAAAAAAGTGGGGATAGGGGCACTGGCGATGGCACATTCGGTGTCAAATGAGACTTTACACGGGTTTCCATGGGGATGAAATGGACCCGTATGCAAAGTTTCATCCCCATCGATACCGAATGTATTATGGGATGTGTCCAAATCCCCATTTTCAAATGTAGGGGATAGGGGCATTGATGATGGTATATTCGGTGTCGAATGGGGATGAGACTTTTCATGGGTGTTTATGGGGATGGGATGGACCATCGTGCAAAGTCTCATTCCCATTTGACACTGAATGTGGTATGGGGTGCACCCAAATCCCCATTTTTTATGTAGGGAACCCACATGGTTGTGTAGTAAAAAATGGGGATAGGGGTACTGACGATGGCACATTCGGTGTCGGATGGAGATTAAACATTACACAAGTGTCCATGGAGATGGAATGGACCGGCGTGTCTGAGTTTCATTCTCATCCGGCACTGAATGTGGGATGGGGTGCGCCCAAATCCTCTTTTTTTACGTAGAGAATCCACATGGTTGTGTAGAAAAAAATGGGGATAGGGGCGCTAGCGATGGCACATTCAGTGTCGGATGGGGATGAAACTTTGCACGGGTGTCCATGGAGATGGGATGGACCCATGTGCAAAGTTTCATCCCCATTAAACACCGAATATGGGATGGGGTTTTTCCAAATCCCCATTTTTTATGTAGGGAACCCACATGGTTGTGTGGAAAAAAATGGGGATAGGGCCGCTGGTGATGGCACATTCGGTGTCGGATGGGGAGGAAACTTTGCACGGGTGTCCATGTGGATGGGGTGGACCCGCGAAAAAAGTTTCATCCCCATCCGACACCAAATGTGGAATGGGGTGTGTCCAAATCCCCTTTTTTTACGTAGAGAACCCACATGTTATGTAGAAAAAAATGGGGATAGCGGAGTGTGGCCAAATCCCAATTTTTTACGTAGGGAATCCACATGGTTGGTAGAAAAAAATGGGGATAGGGACACTGGCACATTCGGTGTCCAATGGCAATGAAACTTTGCACGGGTATCTATGGGGATGGGATGGACTCGCGCGAAAACTTTCATCCCCATCCAACATTGAATGTGGGATGGGGTGTGTCCAAATCCCCATTTTTTACGTAGGGAACCCATATGGTTGTGTAGAAAAAAATGGGGATAGGGACACTAACAATGGTACATTCGGTGTCGGATGGGGATGATACTTTGTATGGGTGTCCATGGGGATGAGATAGGCCCGTGTGCAATGTTTTATCCCCATCCGACACCGAATGTGGTATGGGGTGTGCCCAAATCCCCATTTGTTATGTAGGAAACCCAGATGGTTGTGCAGAAAAAAATAGGAATAGGGGCGCTGGTGATGGCACATTCTGTGTCGAATGGGGATGAGAATTTGCATGGGTGTCATGGGGATGGGATGGACTCGCACACAAAGTTTCATCCCCATCAGACACTGTATGTGGTATGGGGTGCGCCAAAATCCCCATTTCTTATGTAGGAAACCCACATGGTTGTGTAGAAAAAAATGGGGATAGGGAGGCTGGCGATGGTACATTCGGTGTCGAATGGGAATGAGACTTTGTATGGGTGTCCATGGGGATGGGATGGACCCGTACGCAAAGTCTCATCCCCATCCGACACTGAATGTCGTATGGGGTGCACCCAAATCTCCATTTTTTACGTAGGGAACCCACATGGTTGTGTAGAAAAAAATGGGGATAGGGGTGCTGGTGATGGCACATTAACATATGGAACCCTCATGGTTGTGTAGAAAAAAATGTGGATAGGGGTACTGACAATGGTACATTCAGTGTCGGATGGAGATGAGACTTTTCATGGGTCTCCATGGACCCCCTAGGGCCATGCTTTTGTGCACTAGGGTCTTTCTTGTAGACACAAAAGGGTCAAGAATGACCCAAGGGCTATTTTTTCCCATCCAGCGTGGAAAGTTTCATCCCCATTTGACACCGACTGTGGTATGGGGTGCTCCAAAGTCCCCATTTTTTATGCAGGGAACCCACATGGTTGTGGAGAAAAAAATGGGGATAGAGACGGTGACGATGGCACATTCGGTGCCGGATGTGGATGAAACTTTGCATGGGTGTCTATGGAAATGAGATGGACCCACGTGCAAAGTTTCATCCCCATTCGACACAGAATGTGGTATGGGGTGCGCCCTCTTTTCGCTATGTCCGCATGTGTATTGGGGATAGTGAAAAGAGGGTGTTTGGGCGCACCGCCATGCACGTCTGGCATCCGATGGGTATGAAACTTTGTAAAGGGGTCTAATACAATTCTTAATATCCCCACACAAAGTTTCAAGGCCATGATACGCCCTACGTGCATGGCAGTGCGTCCAAACGCTCTATTTTTTCTATGTTCTTATGTGCATTGGGCATAGTGAAAAGAGGCCAGCATTTGGGCACACCACCATGTACGTACTAAGTTGACTTATATGTTATACGTTATACGCCAATAATGTCGTATTTAGTCAAATTATCTAAAAAAATGACGGAATTATTCCTTGCCACATCATCATTAATCGATAATACGTTTTTATTTTAACGTATCGATCGAACTATGTACGATCGAACAGTGTCCGATTGAACAGTATTCGATCGTATAGTATACATTCGTATAATATTCGTTTGAAAAAAATACCATCGAATCAAAAACCTATCCTATATAAGAACAACTCTATTCTATTTGCTCTCATTTGCCAGCCGAGAGCTTGCCTGTCACACTAGGATTAAGCAAGCTTGGTAGGTTTTTTTTTTTTTTTTTTAATTAATTCCTTTTTTTTATATAAATTTGTTGAAAATTAATATATATATTTTTGTTGAACACACGCCGCTTTTAGAATTTAGGAAGTAAAAAAATAATTAGTTTTAGACCTTTTAGAATTTTGCTTGTAAATGTTTTCTTAAATTAATTTTTTTGCATGATATGTTGTGCCACTCGGATGTTATTTTGGACATCGTTTGTGTGCACTTCATAAATTACTTCGACGTTGATTTCGAACGTCGTTGTAATAACTCAAATCTACTTCACCACTGCTAAGTGATGTGATGGGTGGTGATGTAGATGTGTCTGATGCCGTGTGCAATGTTGTCACTGTTTCGGGTGACATTGTAGCACATCTCGGTTTAATATTTTTGTGTGTACATTTGTGATACATTACCATTGTTTCGGGTGGCATTGTTCACGGCAGGGTTCCCTTATATAATCTTTGTTCACACCCTTCCAACCTTGTGACACATTGCCACTGTTTCGGGTGGCATTGTTCACGATAGGTTATATTTATCCAAATCCACCTGTGTGCAACATGTTCACTGATTCGGGTGACATTGTAGCACATTGAGGACAACACATAGCGTAGTGCTCCTTTCGAGGACAACACATAGCGTAGTTTAGGGTGTGTTTTTAGTGATTGTGTTAAAGTGAAAGTGGTAAGCACGCTATACGATTTCTTTACAAATGATTTATTGTGTTAATTGTAATTTATAATTTTTTTTTTTCAACTTTTAATATATGTAACGATTACGATGGGTGCACCTCGAGGACCTGAGTGGGACCTTGTAGAAGAGTTAAAGCGAGGTAGAAACACTTGCAAGTCTTGTGGCCATGAATTTCATGGTAGTGCTACAAGGATCAAAGAGCACTTGTTTAAAGTTGGTATTAATGTTGCAGCTTGTTCTAATCCTCCGCCAAACCTAAGTGCAAAGTTGTACAAGTTTGCTTCGAAGCTCAAGGTTAAGGCAGTGATGGTAAAATAGAAAAAAATGCGTCAGATGGAAGAGCAATTGTGTGCTCAAGGATGTATTGAGGAGGATGAGGTAATGCCAAGGTAGCATGGAAGTTCGCAAGAAAACACATCAACTCAGCCTGACGAAGCCCCTATTGTTCATCGCACACCCCCCGTCTCACACGTTGCCTCAAGACAAAGTTCAGGTCTTTCTAAGAGCTCTAGTCCATTGCATTCGGCCTTTGATAGAAGTACAACAATGGAGTTGCATTTAAAGTGGACACAAGCATTTGTCGCTTGTGGAATCTCATTCAATGTAGTTCACAATCCTCTATTCCAAGATGCATTGTTATGTACAGCTAAGGCAGGGTCAAAGTTTACAATTCCACCATATAATAAAATGGGCACAGAGTATTTGGACAAAGTTAAGCATACAATGGAGCAAGGCATTTCACGTACAATGCTAGATTTTATTCCTATTTTTGGATGTACTATTGCACTTGATGGGTGTACCAGCTGTCAAAAGAAGCCTCTCATAAATATTATGTGTATATGTCCAAGGGGTATAGTTTTTCTCGATGCAATTGACACATCTCTTAAGGAGAAGACAAGCTCTTATCTTGCTAAATTATATGAAAGAGTACTTGCTCGTGTGGGTGGACCAAAATATGTAATTGCGATATGTACTGATAATGCATCAAACTTTAAGAATGTTGGTCTTATGATTCAGGAAAAGTATCCTGAGATGACATGGGTGCCGTGTGCCGCACACACACTTAATTTTTTATTGAAAGATATTGGCAAAATGAGTTTTGCTCAACCAACTCTTGTAGAAGCTAACCATATTGTAAAGTTCATTCGTAAACATTATGCACTTTTTCGTACTAAGAGTGATAAGTGTTTGCAAATCTTTTGTGCTACACAATTTGCTACAACATACTATGTGTTAGAAAGGTTACAGTTGGTTAGAGCTGCCTTACAAGAAACAATTGCAGACCGGCGATTTCAAGCATGGATGTTAAAGCATCCTAATCATGTAATCTCAGCATCGAAGTGTGCTAGTTCGGTCAACTCTACATCTTTTTGGAGTAAAGTGCAAAAAATTCTATCAGTCACGAAGCCGTTTGTGGATTTCCTACGCATTGTGGATTCTGATAAGTTTGTTATGGGCAAGGTGTATTGGTTGATGTCTTGTGCTATCAAACATGTGGAATCGCATGAAAAGCTTTCTACACGAGAGCGAAAAGATATCTCTTTTTGTGCAATAGAGAGATGGACAATGATGCATACACCACTACATGGTGCGACATTCGCTTTGGATCCAGCCTTCCAATTGCATGAGCAGTCTACGAATAATGAGGTTTATGGCAACTTCAAAAAGTATGTATCACGTTATTACCGGGGGATGAAGGAAAAGATGCATTTCACCAACATTCACAATTTAGTAACAAAATTGGCTCGTTTGGAGACGAATGCTGTTTAGATGCCATTAAACACTTGAGTCCTCCAATGTGGTGGAAAGAACATGACAGCCAAACCTTTGAATTGCAACACATTGCGGTTCGTGTCTTAAGTGTTGCTGCAGCTTTTGGCAGTTGCGAGAGAAACTGGTCAGCTTATGATTTCATCCATAGTAAAAGACGTAACAGATTAAAGGCAACAAGAGCTTCAGCTCTTGCATATTGCTTTTGTAATATGAGGCTTCTACATAAGCCCCATACTTTAGCGACTAGAGCTATCGAACAAGCTATGCAAATGCCTCCAAAGTAAACACATGAAGTTGTTTCCGAGGAGAAAGAAAGTGAAGATGAAGATGAATGGGAGATAGACTCGAGTGCATCAGATATAGAAGAGATTGATGACATTGTTCCTGTGTTAGCATCAGATAATTGATATTCAGCTTTTTCAATTACAACTTAAGAGTAGACATATTTACACCAAAGTCTTAAATTGAAGTCATATTTACAAAAAAGTGACATAGATGTCGTTTTATAATTTGAAATGTCATATTTACAAGAAAGTGACATTAATGTTGGTTGAAATTAACAGCTTGATATAAATTATAATTACAACTTGGTAGGAGGCTCAAAATCGATGATAATATTCCTCAAAAGTTAATCTTCACTTAAGTTAATAATTGGATTTCTCATAAGCTCTTCCAATCCAAAGCGAGGAGACTCCTCGGGAAGAGGACCATACTTCTCTTCATATTTCAGGAGCCTTGCTTCGAGTTGTTGGTTTTTATCCATGAGCAAAGTCACTTGTGCCTGTAAGAATTCACACTGAGCTATTAATCTGAGAGCTGTCAATCCTTGAGATGCTAGTGTGACTCCTTCAGCTGCAAATGCTTGGATATTTAAGTGCTCTTCTTGTGTAAGAACAATTGGTTTTGTTCGGGGTAGTTCCCGTCCTTCGAGCTTGGCTCTCTTCCTGTCTGCCGGTCGACCAAGTGCCACATCCCCGCTTGGTCTCGTATCATTCCAATCTACTTGTCTGTTAAGAAACTCTTCACAAAATAATTGTTGGATAAAATACAAGGGTATCTGCTTGTTGTTAGGTGAACATTTTGTCTTCTCTACAAATCTCTCTACAAGGATCTTTGACATTCCCACATGTTGAAGATCCGAGAGCTTTGGTGGATACTTTCGTTTCGGATTCTTTTGCTTAGTCCTATCCACTGGTCGAAAAAGATGATTTCGCACAAAAGAATCTGGAATGAGATTCTTACATTGCTCTAGACTGAGGGGTGGACCCACCAATCCATCTTTCGGGAGCCTTATTGTCTGAAAGAGATCCTCCCCCCCTTGTGATAATCTTTATTGCTCTTATTTCAAGTGTCATTGCGCTTCCTTGTGGTCTAGATCCTCTTGAGCTATAACTGGGTATGGCATGGTTGGCAGCATTATATCCTCTAAATCCTCCCATTCTTGATTGTCTTCCATTTCACCTGTGTAATGTCACATCAAATTATTTGTAATAGGTATAAAGTCACATCATGATTCATGATACATTTAAACTTTAAAGAGACGATACATGATACATTTAAACTTTAAAAAGACGATTCATGATACATTTAAACTTAATGAGACTTTCGCTAGATTGCGATCAAAACTTTCATTGAATATAGGTACAAAATTACATTGAGAGGCTTGTAGATTGTCAAAAACCTATCTATTCGTCAAAAGGTCTGGTGCATTCAGAGAACATTATGGCTCTCCAAATGTGCCATATGCACTATGGTAGCGCATATGGCTCTTCAAATGCACCATATGCGCTATCGTAGCGCATATGATGCATTCAAATAGCATTATGGCTCTCTCAATGCACCATATGCATTATGGTAGCGCATATGGCTCTCCGAGTGTGCCATATACGCTACCGTAGCTCATATGGCGCATTTGGAGAAACATAACAATCTCTGAATGCTCCATATGCATTATGGTAGCGCATATGGCTCTTCGAGTACGGCATATACGCTACCATAGCTCATATGGCGCATTTGGAGAACCATAACAATCTTTGAATGCGCCAAATGCACTATGGTAGCGACCTTAGCGCATTTTGAGAGCATTATGGCTCTCCGAATGCCATTTTCAACTCTATGGTAGCGACCGTAGTGCATTCAGAGAGCGTTATAGCTCTTTGAATGTGCCATATGCACTATGGTAGCGCATATGGCTCTCAAAATGCGCCATATACGCTACTTTAGCACATATAGCGCATTTAGAGAGACATATGCAATGCCATAGTATATATGGCACATTCAAAGAGTGTTATGACTCTTCGAATATGCCATATGCACTATGGTAACGCATATGGATCTCCGAATGTTTGGTATGCACTACCGTAGCACATATAGCTCTCCGAATGCACTATGTTTGCTACCATAGCACATATGGCGCACTGGAAGAGTGCTATGGCTCTCCAAATGCACCATATGCACTATTGTAGCGCATATGGCTCTTTGAATGTGCCATATACATTACTGGAGCACATATGGCGCATTAGGAGAGCCATATGCACTACCATAGCACATATATCGCATTCGAAGATCCATAATGTTCTCGGAATGCGCTATATGTGCTACGGTAGTGCATATGGCGCATTCAGAGAGCTATATGCGCTATTGTAGCACATATGGCACATTTGGAGAGCATTATGGCTCCTCGAATGCACTATGGTTACTACCATAGCGCATATGGCGCACTCAAAGAGAGTTATGGCTCTTCGATTGCACCATATATGTTATGGTAGTGCATATGACGCATTTGGAGAGTCATAACACTTTTTGAATGCACCATTTTTGCTCTCCAAATGTGATATGGTCACTACCATTGTGCATATGGAGCCCTCAGAGAGCGTTATGGCTCTTCGAATGTGCCATATGCACTATGGTAGCGCATATGGCTCTCAAAATGCGCCATATACATTACTTTAGCACATATAGCGCATTTAGAGAGACATATGCAATGCCATAGTACATATGGCACATTCAGAGAGCGTTATGGCTCTTCGAATATGTCATATGCACTATGGTTATGCATATGGCTCTCCAAATGTTTCATATGCGCTACCGTAGCGCATATAGTTCTCCGAATGCACTATGGTTGCTACCATAGCACATATGGCGCACTGGAAGAGCGCTATGGCTCTCCAAATGCACCATATGCACTATTGTAGTGCATATGGCTCTTTGAATGTGCCATATACATTACTGTAGCACATATGGTGCATTAGGAAATCCATATGCACCACCATAGTGCATATAGCACATTCGGATATCCATAACGTTCTTCGAATGCGCTACATGTACTACGGTAGTGCATATGGCGCATTCAGAGAGCTATATGCACTTTTGTAGCACATATAGCACATTTGGAGAGCATTATGGCTCCTCGAATACACTATGGTTGCTACTATAGCGCATATGATGCATTCAAAGAGAGTTATGACTCTCCGATTGCACCATATACATTATGTAGTGCATATGATGCATTTGGAGAGTCATAACACTTTTTGAATGCACCATTTTTGCTCTCCAAACATGATGTGGTCACTACCATTGTGCATATGGAGCCCTCAAAGAGCGTTATGGCTCTCAGAATGCACCATATGCAGTATGGTAGCGCATATGGCTCTCCAAATGCGCCATATGTGCTAGGGTAGTGCATATGGCACATTCAGAGAGCCATATGCATTATCGTAGCACATATGGTGAATTCGGAGAGTATTATCTCTCTCCAAATGTGCTATGGTCACTACCATAGCACATATGGTGGACTCAAAGAGCATTATGGCTCTCCAAATGCACCATATGCATTATGAGGGTGCATATGGCCCATTTGGAGAGTCATACCGCTTTTTGAATGCACCAAATGCATCAATATGGCTCTCCAAATGTGCCATATGCGCTACCATGATGCATATGGTGCATTCAAAGATCCATAACGCTCTTTGAATGCGCTATGGTTGCTACCATAGTGCATATGGTGAATTTAGAGAGCGTTATGGCTCTTCAAATGTGCCATATGCGTTATGGTAGCGCATATGGCTCTCCAAATGCGCCATATGCGCTATCGTAGTGCATATGGCACATTCATAGGACGTTATGGCTCTATGAATGCACCATATGTGCTATGGAAGTGCATATGGCTCTCTGACCATATGCACTACCGTAGTACATATGGTGCATTCATAAAGACATAATGCTATGGTAGTGCATTGGGTACATTTGGAGAGCAAAGACGCTCTCCAAATGCACCCAACCGCACTCCAATGCATTTGGGTGCATTTGGAGAGCGTCTTTGCTCTCCAAATGTGTCCAATGCACTACCATATTTTATACGGACCATATTTATGGGCCGTATGCACTATGGTTGCGCATTGGGTACATTTGGAGAGAAAAGATGCTCTCCAAATTCACCTAATTGCACTCCAATGCATTTGGGTGTATTTGGAGAGCGTCTTTTCTCTCGAAATGTACTGAATGCGCTACCATAGCGCATACAGACCATATAAGAGGTTAGTTTGCACTCTGGTAGCGCATTGGGTATGTATGAGTTAAGATAGTGTTTTTGATCTCTTGCTTTTGATTTGAAAAATCATCACTAATTTGTCCATTTATTGGCTTTGTTTGTTGAAGGCTCAAGAAGTTATTGCATCTCGTTGAACTAACTCATCTCACCACTCTTCGCATCGATCACATAGTTTAAGTTCCTCGCATGGCTCCCATTCTTCAAGGTAGACCAATATGAGCGAGGAGGATTTTGAGGAGGAGGCAAAGAAACGAGAATGGGTGAGACAAGAGCAACGTCGTGATTATGATGAGGCCGAATGCAACATAAAGGAACATGGTTTCTTTGACTCGTGTTTTGGACAAGGTGGGAGG
>JAOYMV010077745.1:0-10329 GCA_025802375.1 Polystichum acrostichoides
ATGTACACTTTCTTCAAGCCAAGTATAAAGGTGGGCTCCCATATCCGATATAAATCCAAGTATGTCTTTCAATGTCACACACATAAGATAGACTATGGCCTCACATTAGGGGAATTGGGAGGTCAATTTTTAGCCCTGTAAGAATTCATAGAGAGAGAAAAATCAAGTTGAAATAAAAAATCAAAAAGTTGAAAAAAAAAGTAAAATTTTCACTTTAAAACGGGTTAAAAGTAGACATTTTTACCATACAAGTGTCAACATCACAAAAAGATATCCCTGAAACTATCAACATCACAAAAGGATACTAGGTAGTTGGAGTGTCACATCAATGCATTCCCTTATAAAACCTCAAAATTTTGAAAATCAAATTTTCCTCATTCTGTGTACCCGTAACTCCTCCTCCATTCTTGCCCGCCATTTTTGCATGCATCAAAAACTAATCTTTTTGATCCCAAACCTGCATCAAGAACCCTAAACTAATCTCCACTATTTTGTTCTTCTTTCTTATTACTTTAATATGCGTAATAGCTTTGCAAAAGATTATGGCAGATAACGACTCTCTAAAACAAAATATTTATCATCTTCATTGTGAGCTTGAAAGTGATTATGAGCCTTTGTGCAAGAGAGGCAAGACAAGCACTGTGCCAAGGTCTGCACTACCAATGCTGAGACTTCAAGGATTGAAGAACTTGGATTTATGGACAGATGGAAGTGTGTACCCTCAAGATCCAATGTTTCAAAGCACACCTCCATTCTGGAATACTACATCATTGCTAAAATTTGTTGCAGATGGCTATAGTGGATTTCTTGGATATGCTCTTCATTTAACAGCTGCAAGTGAAGTATTAAAGGCAGAGCATCACCTTCTCCAACAAGAGGTTATGCAGTTGAGGAAACAACATAGTGAGAGCTTGGAGAACATCAAGACCCTTGAGAGTACATTGTTTAAAGCACGGAGAAAAAGAACAGTGCTAGGATTTCAAAACAGAGAAAGAAAACTAAAAAATATAGAATATTTAAAGCGTGGAAGTGGAGGTTGCATTAGAAGAATCAGAGCAGCCAGGTATAAGGCTATTTGATTCAAACTAAGCTTTCAATATGTTAGATGTTTTATATATGTTATGTTTTATATATGTTATGTAATGTTCCTTTTGGTTTTGGATTTCATTTGTGGTATAGGTCATGCCTTCAACCAAGTCAAGATCGAGATTTCAATGCAGCAGCACAACATTTTTCTGACATTGTCCCTCCAATAGTTGCGAGAAGTATTATCACACAGAAGAGGTTCAGAAAGGCAAAACAAAAATGTGTGGAAGATTTCTTGGAGAAAAATATTTTGGCGTCTAATGAGGTTCAAAAAACCATGGACAATGTGGGGATTAGTCGTCAAGGATATTCTCAACTCTATAAGGCCTTGCGAGGAAAGTTAGCAGAGAATAAGATCAAGGGGTCTTTGTTTCCTCGACCAGTGCAAGTGTGGGAAGCACAAAACAGGATCAATAGAGCTGTTATGGATATGTTGGGAGATCCTATACACATCACTGGTATATACCAAGGGAAAAAGAAGGCTCTAAAATTTGATGAGTATAACAATGTATTTTTTGATTTGCAGACTTTGCAGAAAGCCATGATAAAATTTTACAATCTTTCACATACAGAGGCCCAAGGTATTGCGAAGTTTGTTGTGAAATTAGATGAGAGTGAGATCTTAAAGAACAGGAAGCTAGAGAGAGTGTCTATTACTTTAATGAACAGAGCTCTTGAAAAGAAACCACCGCAACATTCAATTGAAGTTGAGGACTCCACTCAAAACGAGCAAAGAAGAGATTTTAGAGTCCAATCAGAACAAAATATATGGTGGCTCGGGGCATTTGAGGTAGACATAGAGGACTTTGAAATACTCAATTGGGTATTTCATCACACTACAATTCCAAGAATAATAAAATCTCAACAAGCAGGGGAAGAATTAGAGGTTGAGGGCTTTGGGAAATATAGAATAGAATGGCACATGGCTGGAGATTTGAAGACATTAAAATGCATGTATAATATTTCTAAAGGTGCAAATGCTAAAAGCCCTTGTCTTTATTGCATGAAGAAAGCCAAATACTGCAATTCAACATACTGGAGTAAGGCCCCAAATAGAGATGTTCAACCTATTCTAGATATCCCTCTCATACATGTACATATTTGCACTTTTCATGCATTATGTCGTATAATAGAAAAGCTTGTACATCTTTATATAGGATTTGCTTTCAAACTCCAACCTTTGAATAAAAGGGTAGAGGCCATCAGTAATATGGAAGAGGTATTATCAGGAATAGGGCTTCATGGGGGAAATGTGAAGATAGAAATTGATTTACAAAAATCAAGTTCAGGAAACAACGTCCCAAAAAAACCATCTATCGATGGAGTGAAAGCAAGACATTTTCTTGGATTCCATGGAAAAGTATGGGAGGCATTAGATACAGTCTTTTATTTTTGTGATAAAAGATACTGGACAGAACAAGATCTTACAGAGTTCAAAGAGCATCTCAATAAATTCAAAAAAGCAATGAAAGATGCTTGGACTGAAGAGTCTTTTACACACTATATGGTATGTTTGTCTTTTCATGCCTTGCATAATACTAACTGCTTATGAATTTTGAGCACTAAATTTGACTATTTTTTATTTTCAACAGCATATTCTATACAATCATACACCTTGGTTTGTGAATCAGTATGGAAGTCTATCAATATGGTCAACACAAGGCATGGAAAAGTCACATTATCAAGCTAGAAACAAATACTTTAGACACACAAGGCATGGTGGTGGCATGAACAGAGCAAATAGCTTAATTGAAGTATTTCAATGGTTTTATTGTCAAATTTGGCACAAAATAAAGGTAGATGAGTCAAAAGAGATATACAAGAACTCAACAACTGGGAAAGCTCTACTAGAGCAGAAAAAGAAGAGGCAAAAAAGCTACAAAGATTCCAATGCTTTTACAAGGAGTGCACAGTGGCGGGCTAATAGACAAAGGCTAAACAGAAGGTGGATCCCTATAGCTTGAAGTAGTAGGTTAATCTTGCTCTTCTTCCTTTGCACTTGGTTCACCCAGCTCCACATCCTTTGCACTTGGTTCACCTGGTTCACCCAACTTTTCCTTGTGCCACTCAATCTCCCCTCTGTACCTCAAAAACTCTTGCTTTCTATACCCTGCTAACATCTTAGGTTCTATTTTGTCAAATTTTGATAAGAAATACCCAGTTTTACAGGCATAGTAACCAGCTCTACAAGCGGAGAGCTTAGGATGATATCCAAAAACACGGATAGCCTCTGCTTTCTCAATAAGAATAACCCTGTCTGAACCAGCAAGGCTTTGGGAGCCAGTGACCCTTGATAAGGCCCTCATTGCTAACAAAGGAATATCTACAGAGCTGGAGAATTTTGTATGGTAGATAATAAAAACATCTTTGTTCATCTTTCCAATGTAATGAGCTAGACTCTGACTTTTGCCAAGATCCAAAACGGGACGTGATCCTTTGCCTCTACCAAGAAATTTATCTGCATCTTCAATTTCAATCTGTAAAACCACAAGAGATAGTTACAAATATACAGTATTATTTTAGATATACTACAAATATATTAATAAGAAATTTTCATATGTTTACTTACCACTGGTGTCTCATCTTCCTCCAAAACTTTGTCCCTGTACAAATTAATAGACCCTGTGGGTTTAGATTCAATTGGCTATTTTTGTTGCTCTAATCCCATATGCTCAATGTTTAGCTGCTTTTGTATTTTTGTAAATTCTTCTTCTGTAGGTAGGCCTTCTTGAGCTCTATTCATAAGAACAGTTTGAATGTGGTAACCAACTTTTTCTTTGTCAATAAAGTCTTCTGCTTGTGTATCAAGGCATTCCAAAGGACATGGTGTATGAAAGTCTATAAAACCCTCATCATTTTTTGCAAATTGAGCTAGAATACCAAGACAATAGTCCTCTCTTAAATCAAAAAGATTCTGTATATCACTCAACAGGACATAAAGCTTATTGTTTATTTGGTAAGTAGGGAGGGTAGGAATAATCTCATCAAGTTCTGGGTCATTCTGCAATGCTTCATCTTCAACCTTTCCAACTGTAATAGCTTTGAAATTTCATGTATCAAAGTCAAGAGTTTCAACTTTTTCTGTATCCCCCTCAAAAGGCTCTAGAAGATCAGCATCCTCTGTACCATGCACTGCAGCTGAGCTTTCTTTAGAAGTACCATGATCCTCATCAATAAACTTGGAAGCCCAAAGGAGAAAAATAATAAGCCCAACATCATGGTGGACAAGTTGACAATTTCCTTTTGCATGCCAGTGGCATTCTAAAATTGTTTTCTTTACTTTAGGAGGTTGACTTGTATACCTTCTACTACCAGTAGTACGGGCTACAGCACCTGCTTCCACAACATCACTGTAGTGCACAAAACTAACACCATCACTTGACATGTAATAGCATTTGAAAACACATCTTTGGTAGTATTCATAGATATCCTTGAATCTGTGCAATACACTTGCCATTGTTTCTGAGAGGTTGAAAGGATGATTGAACATATCCCTTATATAGGAAAACTTAGAGGTGTTATTGCCTTTGTACAAAAAATCAAACAATCTCTCATCTGCAGTATCCTCTACTTCATCCACTTCCATAGGTATCAGAGGAGATTTTCTTCTCTTAGGTTCACCACTGTCATCAGATCTCATCCTCCTCTTCCCCATGATGGACAAGAATACTGAGAAGGAAAAAGCTTCTCGAAAATTCAAACACAACAATGTGTGCGAGCCTTTGCAAAAATGGCCCTTCGAAAGAGCACGGACTGCCAAATTTTGCAAACACATGAACAAGTGCACTCCTCTGCAAAAAATGACCTTCCGTTCTGCTCAGACCCCTAGATTTTGCAAACCCTTGCACAGGTGCACATCTCTGCGAAATTAGGCATTCAATTATGCCTCGACCGCTAGATTTTGCAAACCCTTGCACGCAAAAATGCCTATGCAAAATTATGTGTTAGGTTTGAGAAGAGTACTAGATTAGGCAGGATTAGCCAGACTGTTAGACTATGCAAAATTTTGGAAGTGGTGGATTCGGTTTTATATACGCGTAAGTATGTAGGCTTTCGTATATATAGGTGTCAATAAGGTTAGGGATTTGAGACCAAGTTTGGGCGTGTACTCACGCGATAGAGCATGGATGTAAAAAAAATAAACGAAAAATTGCTATGCTTTATATAGGTTTGTCTCCAACGGTTATATTTTTGAATTACGTGGATGTAATCATGGCGCCTCAGTAATTGTTCCCCTAGAGTACAAAACTTCAAATTTTATCATAACTACACCTTGGTACTTGTGCCACTCAAGTACAAAAGATCATAATTAATCATCATTGCACATTGGTAATTGTGATTTTTGAGTCAGCACTGTCATTTCAAATTTGAATTTTATTGGAATTCGGAGAGCATTTATTGCCCCTCGGGAGACGTGCAAAATTCCCTATATAAGAAAATTTTCACCTCACTTTTATACTTTTTACCAAGGTCGAGCCAACACTCCTGGGGTTTTTACTCACAATTTTTTTCATCCATACATATTATACCCCACGCATTCTAAACCCAAACCTATCAAACAATTCATATTGCTGACCTCTTTTGACATAGCATATCACATTTTTCACATCCCTCGACCATTTCTGCAATCTTTGACTCTCGTTTGCAAAAATCGGTGATCTCGTTAAGTGCAAAGCTATATTTTTGCTCACATCCGCAAACCCGGCCCCTTGTGCGTAGCTTTGCAAAAATTGGTGGTCCGAGAAGGCTGGATCGTCTATTTTTGCACACCTCTGCACCACCACCGCTTTGTGCACACATTTGCAAATCCCAGTGATTGTAAAAAGGTCCATTTTTGCATACCTCTGCACCACCACCGCCTTGTGCACACGTTTGCAAATCCCTTTGATTGGATTAGGCCCAAAGGTCCATTTTTTCATACCTCTACACCAACAGCCCTTGTGCATACAAAGCCAACTCTAGAAGGGATTTTCTTGGTCATTAACGAGTACATATGTCTGCAATTTTGAGTAGTCGGGTTCAGTTGTAGGGTTACATTTTGCATACTGCACATGGCAAGAACTAAGAAGACTGCACGAAAGGTGAGGATGGCACACACTTGATTCTGTAACAGAGAGAGCAACGAAGGAGGTGAGTAGGCCCCCTCTTTTCACAAAGAAGAGGCTCACGCAAGCAAAGGCGTTCTTCAAGGAGATAAGAAAGCACAGAAAGCTCTTGACTTTGCAATCAAGAGGTTCCCTTATCAAAGGCTATGCAGGGAAATTACAGAGAGGTATAGAATCAAGACATTATGGCAGAGGAACGCACTTGCTGCGTTGTAGGAGGCAGCTGAGGATTTCTTGATTGAGATAATGATTGATTCCTATATCCTTGCAGCCCATGCACACAAGGTAACTCTAATGGATAAGGATCTCATCACCCTTAGGAGAGTAAGGTACAAATTCTGCAAGATTTTGGAGCCAGTACCCTATACTGATATTAAAACTTATAATATCCTAAATATTCCACCTTTAAGAAAGGCAAAGCGACAGGATGAAGTCAAAGTTGAAGATGTTACTGAGAAGATGAAAGATGCTAAGAAAGAGGAGGTTTCCAAGCAAGCAAGGAATAGAATGGCACTCCACGACCTAGAAAAGACAGCCCTCATCACCCTTGAGGAAAAAGATGCTAGGGGATTTCATGTGAGGGTCTTTTCTGCTGATGATCTTTTGGGTAGAGATGAGTACATAACCATAGATCAGAATTGTCTATTCATACTGAAAAACAAAATCAAGGAGATCAATGACACTATATTGATCACAGGACTAAGGTATGTCATATTTCCCAGCTTTCTGTCTAGTAGTTTTTATGATGCACACCTTATGTGATTTAATTTTTGTTGTTTTTTTTAGTAGGGTCATGATGTTGAGGTTTGAACTTGCTTTGCAAACAAAGATTGAAGTTATAGATCCATCCATATCTTACTACCTCAGGCTTGATGACATATCTCTGGAGAGCCTTGCACACTGGCTCAGTAGAATTGACTTCAAAATTGTAGAGATTATTATGGTGCCATACAATGAGAGGTATATGAAAATATTGTCTTAATTCAATTTAGGATATGGTGACATTTACAACCTCTTTGACTAAAGAGTTTTTCTCTTCTTACAGATCACATTGGAGCCTATTTGCAGTGGACTTACATCAAAACACTTGTTTTTTCTTTAACTCTTTGAGTGGTTTACATGGGCAAGTGAGATTGTAAGTTCCTTGCACTCTTAAAATCAAAATCTTTGAAGATATTTCCATGCTAATTTTGCTTAATTTACTTGCAGGGATGCTAAGAGACTTGTTGCTATTTTAGAGAAGTGCCCTGAAATGCATCCCCTAATGGATAAAATGAAATTCACACATATACATGTAAGTCCTAGATACTGTATATTGATATGACTATAATCTTTATTATGATGTGGCATTATATACTGAAAAATATTCTTATGTTGCAAGGTTCCTCTGCAAGAAGACTCACATTCATGTGGTTGGAGGGTCATATGTAATGCCCAAAGACTTGTTGAATATAACTTTTGTAATGATGATGGTAATGTTAAGGTTAGTCTTCTGTGCATTCTATCTTCTCCATTATGCAAAATATATCCATGATAAGATAACCTGATGTTTACTTGTCATTTTGTAGATGGGCAAAGAAGCTTACAATGATGAACATGTCTGGCTTACAAGAGCCAAAATCATCCTAGATATGTTAGAAAATACATTGCCAATAGAGGATGAAGCTGATAGGGGGGAGGATGATGAGGTGCACGTTGTAACGCCCCCAAAAAAGAGAAAGAGGAGATTAGAGAAAAATTCAAAACCTTCACAGAAAAAGAGTAATGAGGAGAAGAAAGAAGACGAGAAGACACCTCCCAACAGCCTAGAGAGGACACCTCCCAACAGCCCAGAGAAGACACCTCTCAGTAGCCCAAAGAAGACACCTCCAAGCAACTCAAAGAAGCTTTCACAAAAGAAGAGAAAGCAAGAAGAGAAGAAATATGAAGTGGAGGTTGAGGAGAAACCCCCCAGTACCCCAAAGAAGACACTCCAAAAAAGGGACACCCAAACGTGCCATCCTCACCTTTCAAAAAAATTGGAAACATAAAATTCTTTTTTAAAAATCCTAAAAAGCCAAAAAGCCCTTCAAAACCAAAGAGCCCTAAGAAACCAAAAAGCCCTACAAAACCTAAGCCATAAAATATGTAATCATATGGCCTTGTATATATTTTTGTCGCAGACAATGTAATCATATGGCTTCATTTTGTAGAGATTGTAATTTCTCCTTACAAAGGGATTATCCTTAGAATGCTACTTTGGATGTTTTTGCATATGATGGTCCTCTCTCTCCGCTTGGAAATCTGTAAAACAAATATATTTGGGTGTTAATCTTACAAGTTATTACAAGTTATTAAAAAAAGTTCTTAAGAGTAAATTACCTTTCTATCATTCACTGCAAATTGGTATCTATTTGGAATATTAATGTCTTCATTTTGCAGGTCTATTCTCACTTGTAACAATGAACACTGAGCTCTTATTTGTATTATACTTAAAATATCACTATGTAGCCAAACATCAATATCCATTATAGGATTTTCTCCAAAATCATCTATATCTTGATCCAACGGGATACTTCTTCCATCTACAGTGTGCCATCTGCGGTAGTAGAATGTCATTATAAAGTTTTGAGTGGCCACCATATACTTGCAGGTTATAGAGGATGGGTCTATCTTACAATGGATTCCATTTGACATCTTTTGGTCCCATCCCTCATCCACAAACTCTAGTACATTCTCATTTTGCAAGATTTTTATGGAGAACATTGTCCTTGCCTTCCTCACTTGCACCTTAGAGAAAAAGTCTACAAAAACACTGAGTGGCATGAAGAGAGTAATCTTACACTGCTTGCTAGCAATGTTTATCTTTAAATATCTCTATATTTCATTAAATAGCTTTCACTTGTGCAAGATGATGGCAAAGGCCACTCTCCGCTATTAAAATCAGGAAGGGGAAGGCTAGTTATTGATACAAAAGAGCTAGGTGAGGTAGACACAATATAGAAGTGATCATAAAAAAACACCCCATTCTCTACCAATGATCTTCCTGTTCTTCCTTTGTACATCTCTTCCCCTATTGATGAGTGAAATACATGAATAATGTTAACTTTGCACTCTACTGGCTGTTGCCAATCTTCCACATTTGAGGGATACAGATCTAAAAAACCACATTAGTTGTTCTCAAGGTCTAACCTCAAACTCTAACATAAAAAAATAAACATAAAAAAATAAACATAAAAACATGAGCAAATGAAGAATTGAAAATATCTCGCTTAACGTTTGGCCTATGCAGTGGAAGATTAAAGCAAGCTGGGTCAAGATGAAGCTCCTTATGAATAAACACGTGCTGCACTAGGACCTCTTTGATAACCCTCTTATTATCACCAAGCCTATAGTCTTTCATTCTGCCTTTCTAGCATGAAATAAACTGTTTATTTGTGGTTTGTTTCCCTCGACGTGCCTCCTGCATAATAATCCAACTACCTTTGTGCACATTGGTAGAAATCCACAAATTCTCCTTGTCAAATGTATTATAAGTAGATGTAGATTGAATAGCACAACTAGGGCGTTTAGATCTAGTAGCCATAAGGATTACAGAGAAAAGTTTCAAGAGGGAAGTGAAAAGTGAGGGAGAAAATAGTGAAGAATACAGAGCCAAGTGAAAAGTTTCAGGAGGGAAGTGAAAAGTGAGGGAAATTTTGAATTTGGGTCTTTATAGAGAGATGTAGTCACTTTTTGTACTAGCCCTCTTTGAAAATGACAGGAGGAGGTAAAAAAACAATCTTGAGGGGGTGAAAAAAGATGAACTGGATGTTTGAAAGGGACACTTTTACGAATTTAACCCTCAATATATAACATTTTATAAAATACAAAAGTAGCATATTCTCAAAAGATTTCGTAACGGAAGCTCTCACCCGATTGGTGGAGAGCACTCTCTCTCTAACACCTAAAAGGCTAAAAATTGATCTCAAAATTCCCCTAATGCCTTGGTATCGAGAAACGATTCTTTATGGTGTTCTTGTTTAGTGCGCGATAGTCCACACACATGCGGTATGAACCATCTTTTTTTTGCACTAATAACACAGAGGAGCAGAAAGGAGATAAGCTTGGTTGCACCATCCCTTTTCCTACAAGCTCATTTACTTGTGCCATAATTTCT
>JAOYMV010078856.1:0-10321 GCA_025802375.1 Polystichum acrostichoides
CTCTCACTCCCATCACTCTCACTACCACTCTTACCCCCTCACTCTCACTCTCACTCCCATCACTCTCACTACCACTCTCACTCTCACTCTCAACACTCTCACCCCAATAGTCTCACTCTATCCACACTCTCACTATCTCACTCAAGTACATACTCTCTCCCTCACTCTCCCTCTCTCTCTCTCTTGATAAAGCATACACAAGTCATGGCATCCACATCAAGGGCCCCTTCACTTGCAGAAATCACACTACTAAAAACTATGGCAAAATGTGGAACTGGGCTGAATAAAATGAAACTTGAGGTACAAAAGAGAAATAGGGAATGTCGAGATGATGAAGAATTTGAGCCATTTGAAGAATTAGAAGCTGCACGAGAAGTCACATTTGGTGCCACGAGACTTTTGGAGAGTCTCATCAAATCAAGGGGCACTCCATAACTTTTCAACTACTCCTATTTGGAGTTGAAAATGCCCTTAGTGATGATCGGTTATTGGAGGACATTCGAGATTATCAACGAAGAAACAGATGTGCAACTTCGAGGCTTTGTGGATGAAATTGTATCTCGCTACAAGACTAAAGCATAAATGTTAGGCTCTTCAATGTAAGAGCTTGCTTATATATAATATGATATGCTTATGTAATAGGCATTAGCCCAACATAGATAGCATTAAAATACTATATCTAAGTAATCTAAGATAGGCCAACACCCTTGCAATCTCTACACTCTCCATGAACTCACAAGGTCACCCACAACCACACCCTTGCAATTCCTACCCTCTCCATTAAAAATAGTCTCACCCTCTACCTCACCCTAACCCACACCCTTACACTCCCTACCCTCTCCCTCAACCACCCTTTTTTAACATCCGATTGTTACTATAATGAGTTTGAATACCAACTCCAAACCTTGCCAAATTTTTTTGTGTTATGAAATAATTAGTGAGAGAGAGAGAGAGAGTTGTGGAGTTGACGAAAATAAGACATAGTGGGTTAAAGAGAGAAAAAGAATCTTTAAGGAATTTGCTCGCTCGATGCCAAAAAAGCGCTCGCTAGAAACTGCTCGCCAAAAAAATACGTCCCACCTCTACCACCTATCCATGTTAGAATTGTGTGAGATAAAGAGGGGGACTTCCAGCTCTACCACATGTCCATTCTAGAATTGTGTGAGATGAAGAGGGGGATTTCCAACTCTACCACCTGTCCATGCTAGAGTATTGTGAGATGAAGAGGGGGACTTCCAGCTCTACCACCTGTCCATTCTAGAATTGTAAGAGATGAAGAGGGGAGTTTATAGCTCTACCACATGTCCATGCTAGAATTGTGTGACCACCTGTCCATGCTACAATTGAGTGAGATCAAGAGGAGCATTTCTAGCTCTACCACCTGTCCATTCTAGAATTGTGTGAGATGAAGAGGGGGATTTCGAGCTCTACCACTTGTCCATGCTAGAATTGTGTGAGATCAAGAGGAGCATTTCTAGCTCTTCCACTTGTCCATGCTAGAATTGTGTGAGATGAAGAGGGGGATTTCCAATTCTACCATCTATCTATGCTAGAATTATGTGAGATCAAGAGGAGCATTTCCAGCTCTACCATCTGTCCATGCTAGAATTGTGTGAGATGAAGAGGGGGATTTCTAGCTCTACCACATGTTCATTCTAGAGTTTTTTCAGATGAATAGGAGCATTTCAAGATCTAACACCTGTCCATGCTAGAATTGTGTGAGATGAAGAGGGGGATTTCCAGCCCTACCACCTGTCCATGCTAGAATTGTGTGAGATGAAGAGGGGGATTGCCAGCTCTACCACCTATCCATGCTAGAATTGTGTGAGATCAAGATGAGCATTTCCATCTCTACCACCTGTCCATGCTAGAATTGTGTGAGATTAAGCGCTATTTATTTTCCTACAAGGTCTAGAATGCCCAAGTAGTGGATTCATGGGAGGGAAATTAGCATGTGCTGCAACATCACAAGTCTCCATGCTAGACTTAGTCATGTGGTCTATCTAGAACCCATTGAAGTCTAGTTCCACCACATGGTAGAGCTAGATTTCAAATTATTCTTGCTCTACCATGTGGTCTATATCTAGAATACTTTGATATAGCTCTACCACATGGTAGAGCTAGATCAATGCATTCTAGCTCCACCACATGGTAGAGCTAGAATGTTTTGAAGTCCATGGGATCTAGCTCCACCACATGGTAAAGCTGGAACAAGGCCAAGATTAAAATATTAAAGGGTGAGAGTTCATTTAAAACATGGTTTACAATTGGAAGAAGCAATTGGAGCTAGCATCCATGGGATTCTAGCTCTACCACATAGTAGAGCTAGATCAATGCATTCTAGCTCCACCACATGGATGCTAGCTTCACCATATGGTAGAGCTAGACTATCATGAATTCTAGAATTATTTCATATGAAGAGGGGGATTCTCAAATATACCACCTGTCCATGCTAGAATTGTGTGAGATGAAGAGGGGGATTTCTAGCTCTACAACATGTCCATTCTAGAGTTGTTTCAGATGAATACAAGCATTTCCAGCTTTATTGCCTGTACATGCTAGAATTGTGTGAGATGAAGAGGGGGATTTCTAGCTCTACCACCTGGCCATAATAGAATTGTGTGAGATAAGGAGGGGGATTTCCAGTTCTACCACCTATCCATTCTAGAGTTGTTTCAGATGAATAGGAGCATTTCTAGCTCTACCACCTGTCCATGCTAGAATTGTGTGAGATGAAGAGGGGGATTTATAGTTCTACCACCTATCCATGCTAGAATTGTGTGAGATCAACACAAGCATTTCCAGCTCTACCACCTATCCATGCTATTCCTATGGGGTCTAGAATGGACTAGTAGTGGAGTCATGGGAGGGCAATTAGCATGTGCTGCAACATCACAAGTCTACCTACTAGACTTAGTCTTTGTTGGGATCTAGCATCAAACTTTTGCTTAATCCATTCAAAGCATTGTACCTAGTTATGCCCACTCCAATAGGGCAACCAAGGTATCTGATTACCTCTCCCAGTTCATACCCATTTGTTCAAGAACTGGGTTATTTTGATCATAGCTTAGCAATAGGCATTCCGTCTTCTGGTGAGCTATCCTAGAGCCACTCACAATACAAAACTCCTCATACACCTCAATAGTAAGAGCACTAATGCTTTTAGTCTCACTCTTAACTATGTATCATCTTGTCTACATTCCTCAAAATGGGATTTGTCACCATTGCAAAGAGCAGGGGGGACTAGAGGGCTAGAATCCCCCACATATACTATGCTTTTATTATTTAGTTGTCTAGCTCCAATCTAGCTCCAACACACGATAGAGCAAAAACAATGGATTCTAGCTCTAAAACATTGTAGAGCCATAAATCAAAGCATTCTAGCTCTACCATGTGCTCTACTATCATAAAATTCTAGCTCTAACATGTGGTGGAGCTAGCATCCATTGAAGTCTAGCTCTACCACATGGTAAATCTATAACTTCTCAGATGCAAAGTGGAAGAAAATTGAAGCTCCACCAAATGATGTAGCTAGATAAGTGGATTCTAGCTCCACTACATGGTAGAGCTAGACTTCAAAGGATTCTAGCTCTACCATGTGGTCTATCTAGATGACTTTGATATAGCTCTACCACATGGTAGAGCTAGATCAATGCATTCTAGCTCCACCACATGGTAGAGCTAGAATCCTTTGTAGTCCATGGGATCTAGCCACATGATAAGATGATGGTCCATGACAATGCCAAGATTTAAGGGTCAGAGTTTATTCAAAACATGGTTTACAGTTGGAAGAAGCTACTGGAGCTAACATCCATGGGAATCTAGCTCTACCATGTGGTAGAGCTAGAACCCATTGAATTCTAGCTCACCGTGTGGTGGAGCTAGAACCCATTGAAGTCTAGCTCTACCACATGGTGGAGCTAGCTCAATGCATTCTAGCTCACCATGTGGTCTATCTAGAACCCGTTGAAGTCTAGATCCACCACATAGTAGAGCTAGATTTCAAAGCATTCAGGCTCTACAATGTGGTCTATATCTAGAATACTTTAATATGGCTCTACCACATGGTAGAACTAGATCAATGCATTCTAGCTCCACCACATTGTAGAAATAGAATCTTTTGAAGTCCATGGGATCTAGCTCCACCACTGGTAGAGCTGGAATAAGGCCAAGATTAAAAGGTGAGAGTTCATTCAAAATATGGTATCATGGCCATTACAGGTGGATCAATACCATCACAATATGTGCTGGTTATCTTTTTAAACAATACAGATTATATACACTTGCAATGCGCTTTACAAAACATGAGTGCCATAGTAAAGAGACAATTTTTTGGGGCATTGCATTTTCTAAGGAGCTCAACATGTGTTTGTGCAATAAAGTTCTTTACAGTGATGGTTTTTTCAGCAAGGGAGATGCCTTTGAAGGACTTACATATGCTTTAGCTTTAGGTACACATGCCACAATATTGGATGCTGCACTTCTTGATATAGATTTTGAAGAGTGCAAAAAAAATCCAGACATTGAGATTCTAAGAATCAAGAATAAAATATTGATCAAGCAATGTATTCAAAAGTATTGCATATAAGGTTGCAAGCTCGTTGATCTATTCAATAATGGCTATATAACAGAGCTGGGCTAGAACTAAAAAAGGAAGTGATTTTCCTAGTGGAGAGTATTGAAGGTCAAAGAAATATGGGAGTTAGGCTTCTTGACTTTGCAAAGTCCAATAATGAAATTAGAAAATCGGTTGGACTTCTTGAGGAGCAACCAATTCAACCAATTGATGAACATATCCCTGACACTACTATGGAAACATTGAGACATGGTTAGGCCAACTCAAGATTTTTTAGATCGTGAAGACAATATGTAACTTGTTTATAATACTTTGATTTGGTGTTATAGTTCTTGACATGTTATGAAATTGGTTGGTTTTATTTTATACTATGCTTTTATTATTTAGTTGTCTATCAATTGGGTTTTGGGGTCTAGAATGTGGGTATGAAAATGATCATTGTTGTCTCTCTTGATTAATGCTTCTTGTTGTAAACTACTGACATACACTTAAATAGGATTCTTTGTTGACTATGTATCAAGATAGACAATATTCATTGAGGATCTCGCATTATGTTATTATTTGATCAATCCATTTGTGATACCGTATATTCTCATGCTTTATTTATGATGCAAGTAGCACCAAATGATGTAGTTTAGGATTATCTACAATAAGAAGGATTAAAGACAAGTGATGACTTTAAAATTCAAGTAGTTAATTGTTGCCTTTATCAAGAAATACAATATTCATAGAGGCTCTCACATTGTGTTATTATTTCATCAATCCATTTGTAGTACTGTATATTTCCATGCTACAAGTAGAACCAACTGATGTAGCTTAGGATTAACCACCAACCATCTAGAAGGATTAAAGACAATTGGTGACTTTAAAATTCAAGAAATTAATTATTTTCTTGGGTCTATAATGGTAAAAAGTTGGATCTTAACATCCTCTTAAGGGGTCAAATTATGCATATTGAGATACTTTACGTTAAGTGGTGGATCTGGGAATCCTTAATTTGGGTCTAGACCCCATAGATGGATTTCCAAATGCACCATCTAGCCATTCTAGATCCACTGGAGGATTGGAGGATGTGAAAGTACTTTTACCTCCACCACTTGGTCATTCTAGACCTACTAGAGGATTTTGAGATCTCCCACTTGGCCATTGTAGACCCCATAGGAGGATTGCACTTGTCCATTATAGACTCCATAGGAGGATTTCTAGATCCACCACGTGGCCATTCAATATCCACTAGAGGATTGAAAAAAATGAAGAGGTTTCTCAAATCTACCATTTGTCCATGCTAGATCCATTTGGACGATTTGGAGGGCATGAATATGATTTCTAGCTCCACCACTTGGCCATTCTAGACCTTATAAGATGATTTTTGGATCTCCCACTCGGGCATTCTAGACCTCATAGGAGGATCTTTAGATCTACCACTTGGTCATTCTAGACCCCATAGGAGGATTTCCAGAACCACCACTTGGCCGTTCTAGATCCACTAGAGGATTGTAGGAGCTGAAGTGGATTTTTTAGATCTACCACATGGCCATGCTAGACACACTTATGGATTACATGACATAAAGGATTTTTGGATCCACCATTTGGTCATTCTAGACCCAGAGGAGGATTTCCAAATCTACCACTTGGCCATTCTAGATCCACTAGAGGATTGGAGGGCATGAAAATGATTTCTAGATCCACCACTCGGCCATTCTAGACCCACTAGAGGATTTCCAGCTCCACTACTTGGTCATTATAGACCCCATAGGAGGATTTCTAGATCTACCACTTGGCCATTCAAGAATCCATATGAGGATTTATAGATTGACCAGTTGGATTTTCTAGACCCTAGAGGATGATTTCAAGATCCACCACTTGGCCATTTTAGAATTAGAGAGCAATAAATCAAGGCCATTCTAGATCCATCACTTGGCCATTCTAGACCCTAGAGGAGGCTTTCTAGACCCTAGAGGAGGATTTCTAGATCCACCCCTTGGCCATTCTAGACGCTAGAGGAGGATTTCCATAACCGCCACTTGGACTACAATGGCCAAGTAAGGGAATCTTGAGAACCAACATATGGTTCTAGATCTTTGGCTCTAGAATGACCAAATTTGACTCCATTCTCTTCAAATATAAAATGGCCAAGTGGTGAATCTTAAAACCCCTCAATTGGGGTCTAGAGGGGCCATGTGGTGGATCTTGCAACCCCCAATTTTCCTAGATCTATAATGGTCAAATGGTGGATCATGAAACCTTCAATTAATTTAATTTTAGATTTTGCAAAGTATTTATGCTCACTGCTATGAGTCTTTGTTTCTTGGTTTTTTTCTTAGATCCTCTAATTGAGGTAGTTAATGCTTCTATGTTTGGCACCAAATGAAGTAGCTAAGGATTGCCCCAGTCTAGCCGTGGATGAGAGTTGTCCACACACATTCAATGATGTCCATCTAGAAGGAGTAAAGGCAACTGGCGACATTGAAATTCAGGTTGTCAATACTTCTTTGGTGCAACCATCAACAAATGAAGCAATGGATGAGAGCTCCCCCCCCATATTCCATCATATCCATCAAAGAATTGGTGAAAGTGCGAGTAGATCAAGGCCAACAATCTCTAAGAAATCAATATTGACAATTGTGTTGGATTTGAATGGTCTACAATTGAAACGTTGTCAACAACCATCTTCATTGCATGAGTCTATTCAATATGGTTCAAAAAGACATATGGTGCTACCACCAGGATGCCTACAATTTCTACACATTGTATTAGAAAGATTTAATGTTGGGATTTGGTCAACGGCCAGAGAGGAAAATGTTCTTCAAATGTTGTCAGTGTTACAAGACAAAGCAAGAGCAATCTTGCCTTTTTTTGTTGTTTGGTCTCAAGAATGTTGCTACATTGGTTCAAGTAAGAAACTATTTAGGCCAGATAATCCAAATGTACAGGCAATGTTCAAACCGCTGGTCAAAATCTCTACATGCTTTGAATGTGATGCATGACAAACAGTTCTTATTGATGACTCTTTGTACAAGGGATGTGTCTCACCTGACAAGAATTGTATTTTTCCTTCAAAGTTTGATGAAGAAAATACTTTTACCAATATTCTCATGGAAGAATTGCTCTTATACTTGTTAGAGCTTGATGAGACCAAGGACGTGCGCGAAGTCATTGGCTCAAGTCGTTATGGCCAAGTACCGACAATGAATACAAAGATGTCAGAGATAAAGGGAAGGATTTAAACTTGATATGGTCACAGAAGTCAATTAACACAGATAGACTACCACTTGTAGAGAAGTTAAGAAAACTTTATAACAAACAACAAACAACATGTAATGATGCAAGAAGTGAAAAAGAAATTAGAGAGATCAGATAAAAGAAATATTGGGAAAAGACGGAATCAATGTTGATTGTATGAAGGGAGCACAATTGATTTCTTTAGCTAGAAAATTAGGTTGTTACATAGGGACCTTGAAGTCTTTAACTGCAAAGGCTTTCATAAAAAAGGTGTTGAACGAGCACAATCTTCTCAAGCTAGATACAAAACACTAAGGTACTTTTTGACAAAAATACAAATAACAACCCAATACACAATTTTATAAATCAAATTTACATTTTAAATGAAGAAACTTATTTTGTGATGGTGTTTTACAGATGTTTCTCAAAGATTTTGTTTGAAGGAGTATCCAATAGAGAGCATTCTAGGACTTGAATAAATTCTCTCTGTTGGAATGTAGCAATTTTGAATTTTTTAATGAGGAATATTATCTTTGTGTAATCATGTGTTGACAAGACAAATTGTTTTGTAGTTTGTAAGAGTATTTATTAAATTTTCTATCTTGATTTTGAGGCCTATTGTAAACTTTAGTGGCAAATTTGTTCCTCATTGTGATGTAAATGTTATAAATGTTGGAGTTCACCCTACTATAAGGGGGCTCCTAAAATCAATATATTTGTAAAAGATCTGGATATTGGTGAACTTATTTGAGTAAACTTATTGGGGTCTAGATTGTTGAAGTGGTGGATTTTAAACCCTTAAATTGGGTTTAGAATGGCTAATTGGTGGATCTTGAAACATGGAGATTATAGTCTAAAATGGTCAAGTGGTGGATCTGAAACCCTCAACTGCAAAATTGAAATGCCTATGGTGGTGCATAAATTGATGTTTCGGGTCAGCCGGAAAAGGCGCATAATGAAAACGAGATAGCTCGGAGTGTGATCTACGGCGACAGCATTTTTTTTTTTTATGCTATCATGTATTTTGACGGTCTCTTATGAGTTCCATTTTGTAGCTTGAGGTAGATTTGGTGCACTTATTTCCTTAGTGAGTGGAGAGGGCTCTTATGAGTTCCAATTTGTAAAAGAGGACTGAAATGGGTTTTTAGACTTATCCCACATGAGGAGCCTAAGAGTTAGGTAAACATAAGTATAAATAGGGGCTCATTTGGGAGCTCTCACACACTTATGCTAATTTATGCTAGAGCTTCCTTGAGAGAGCTACTCTCCCTCTTCTTGAGGTAAAGACTCTACCCTCACACCTCTCTACTTTTGTATGAGCTATGCTCTTCACCATTATGGCAATGATATGAGCCATTTTCTCAATCTTCTACTCTCTTTTTGCTACATTGTATGCACATGTTTTATGAATTGAACTCTTGTTTATGCATAAGTGAAGACTTGTGGAGATTAATCCCTCATTAAGCTAGGATTAACTCATTGATCATGTGTATGTGGCTGCCCTAAGCTTCCATGTTAGAATAATGAATGTGTGTGCATAGTAGTGAGGAGATAGAGTAGAGTGAGTGTGCATCTCATAAGCTTGTGTGCTCATAGGCTTAGTATGTGTGTGTGCCTCTTGCTTGAAGTGATTGAATGAATGGGTGTGTGTGTATGAGCTCGAGTAGAAGCTTAAGCGTGTTTAGGAAGGTTTCTAGAGTAGGTCGCTAAAGCTATTATCCCGAAAGGGATAAGATTTTGTGCACCTTGCCAGGTCGAGCCCTAGCTTCAAAAGGGGTGTTTACACTCCAGGGGAAGCTTGTGAAAGCTCATACTTCCTATAGTACATCGTAGGGGGACCTGGGTCTTCCCAAAAGCCCACCATCCCAAGGAATATCTGCAACTCCTCAAGATTCTTTAGATGAGGCCAACGTACAATAGCGTCAACCTTATCTTGGTCAATCCTAAGACCATCAGTAGAAATCACATGACCTAAGTAATGAATTTTTGTTTGGAAAAACTTACATTTACTTTCCTTTGCATACAATGCATACTTACGTGTAGCAACTCAAACACAAGTTTAAGATGCTCTAAGTGTTCCTCCTTGGAAGCCCTGTAAATGAGGATATCATCAAGAAATATAATCATAAATTTCTTGAGATATGGTCTCAATACACTATCCACCATAAGCATCATAATTGTGGCCCGGAGCATTCGTGAGCCTAAATGGCATCAAAAAAACTTCTAATGACCAAAACGTGTTTGAAATGAAATCTTGGTAACATCTTTTGTCTTTACGTGCACTTGATGATATCTAGAACATAAATCGATCTTAGAAAAGTACTCAACACCATGAAATTGATCAAATAACTCAAGGTAGAGGGCACTTTTTCTTAATTGTGATGGCGTTCAAGCCATGATAGTCTACACACATGCGCATAGACCCATCTTTCTTCTTCACCAACAAAATTGTTGGAATTAGGGTTAAAGGAAAGCACACAAAGCTTGAAGAAGAAGAAGCTCAAGAGCACACAACACAGAAGT
>JAOYMV010079966.1:0-10308 GCA_025802375.1 Polystichum acrostichoides
GACCACGACTCTCCAATCCCAAAGTGGGAGCACAGGTATTGGGTCGGCAGCCTTCGCAACGCCAGGCCCTGTAAGCCAAGAGGACCATGACAAAGTGCTGAAATCTTTGGAGGCAGAGATCAATGAAAATGTGGCACTAAGGACAAAAGTGCAAAGCCTTGAAGCAGAGCTTAAAGCATTGAAGGAACAATTGGCCAAGAGACAAGAAGAGCCGGTTCACTCATCGCCTCCTTGACTCCTGTCAAGGAGTCACTGAAGGAGATGTCCACACAAAGCAAACGACTGAAGCCAGTGGGTCTTTAGGCTTTGAGACCAATGAGCCTGCGAGGACATACACGCCCAAGGAGCGCTATTAGTGGCAGTTATTTGAAGACTACTTCATGGAATTACAGTGCAGGCAACAGAGTCTGTATTGGTATGAAAGGGAAATTTACGACGTTAGCAGGCTCATTCCAGAGGAAGCACTTCCCAAGGACTTGATGCAGTTGGATATGCAACGCATGAGAGTCAAGATAGAAAAAGAATTTACTGACTGGGAATATGCTCACCCCGAGACTACAAGAGGGGGTTACACATGGATTGACAAGATGTAGAGCAGGGAGATGATGGAAGTCTAGCCCTCATGGTGGCGAACAACATGGTTCAAGAAGAAGGATAAAGCTATAAAGATCTACCATGAGTCGCCCCAGGACTTGAGAATTGATCCTGCATACTGCCCTACACCACGCCGATATAGTTGGGCAGATTTTGAAAAGAGAAAAGAAAGGAATAGATGTCTCCTCAATTTTCCGAAGCTAGCTAGCCTAGCAGAATATACGATCATCAGCTAGCCTAGCAGAATATACGATCATCAACGATGCATGGATTGCAGATATGTGCGAGACAATTATCTCCTATTTTAATGGGGTGCCAAATTTTACCATACAAATGTTCTGTAAGTTTCTAAGGCTTCCCTATGTCCTTCTATAATGTTTTGAAAAAGAGGAGGACCCTGCATACTACAGATATCATTTTGGGCCTCAGCAGCTGGCCTGAGACTTGAACTACTACCCCAACAGGTGCACGGGCTTTATCAAAGAGTCTGCCTTTTGCGAAGTCATTGCATTGAAGCTTTTGAAGAAATGACGCAGACAGGGTTCATTGAAGGCTACGCATCCAGTTGCTTTGGGCCCAGATCAAACATCAATGAAATATTCATGCAAAGAAGGCTCATCGATGTTGAGACACCCCCTTATCTAACAGATGCTGAAGAGATAAGAAAGTAGCAAGAGATGTATAGGGTATTAAGGTGGGTGCACATACCCCAACAAAGACTTGAAGTGACCAACAACGAGCTCCTCAATCGCATCAATCAAATAGGAGCAGCAATTTACAGATTGGAAAGAGGGGGAAGGGCACAGAGAGGTAGGGCAGGCATAGGACGACAATAGACGATGGCACCGCCTGCACCATAGCCCGCACTTCAACAGCCGCGCCCACTTATAGGACTTGGAAGACCTGCAACAATGGCAAAAGGGTACCCACTACCGCTTCCTCAAGCAGCACCAGCACCTTTGCGAATGAAGCGGAAAAAGCAAAATGAGCCCTACGGCTCTACAAGGTCTGGGGCAAAACAACCCCCACAGTAACTTTATTGAAGCATGTACGAGGGGGATAGTTCTGGGAGAAGCGGTCGGAAGCATAATAAAAGGAGGTACAAGACAAAGACAACTAGAGGTGGCTAGCAAGAAGAGCAGGAAGTGGAGATGGTGTTTGAGGTAGAAGTGCCCAGAAAGACTCCCTTCTACTTTGAGCAAAAGTACCTGCAAAAAGCATTGGTTACACGCAAAAAGGTCTCTTATTAAAGCTAGCGTGAAAGTACTCCTTAGTAAAACTTCTTGTGTTGAGGGCAAAGGCAAGCACCTTAGTAACTAGTTGACTATAGTACTAGACAAGCTATATATCAAACTTTACATTGTCTTTAAAGAAAGAGGTTTTTCCACTTCTATAACTTCCTTTCACTAGCACAAAACAACCTACAGTTTCCATTATCTTGGTAATATGCAGCTAATACAGAACTAGTGTCGGACTAAAAAATTAACAAATAAAATGATCAAGTAGAATTAAAAAAGAAACCAAATTTCTATTGTACCCGAGAAAAGTAAGGGCTATGTATTTGCCATAATAAATCGAATTAAGGGTTGCATCCAATGGTTGCCCTTGTTTTTTAAAGGGTTTGTAAAAAGGTTTCATTTCTAGCATTGGTCAACTTCAACACAACCTACACATGCATGTCTAGAGGACACATCATTTCTAGCATTGGTCAACTTCAACACAACCTACACATGCATGTCTAGAGGACACATAGTCCTTACAATTCTAGTACCTACTTCCTAAATTTTTCATGGTGATGAGCACATGAGTACCGACCTACATTGAGCACAACCTGCTACCAAAGTTGAAATACAAGTGAGGTCTGTGATAGGACAAATCTACACAAAAGCTAATATATATTAAGCACATGAAATTGCAAATGTATGTATGTACACACATAAATAATTATAATTATACATACGGATTCGACCATGACATACACACACAATTACCACATTCACATACACCTTAGAAGTTCTAAACTTCAACCTTCATAATTCTCCATAGACGCGGTTTTTCTAATTGTAATTGACAACTCCACCATACATGACAAGATCCATAAATCATGCCAAACTTTTAACTACCAAAGAACTAGTTGCAATCTCCAAACCTCCACTTACACAACCATAGTTCATTCTAATATCAAATTTAAAAAAAAAGCCAAATTTATCCATTTATTACCTCTTAATTGAATTTAACAATGAACTCAACTTATGTATATATATATATATACATATATATATATGCATTGGGTGTTTTTGAGCTACCATAAAAGGCATTTGTACCTTCTCTTTACATAGAAGCTTTAATGTTATGACCGAGTTGTTGTGGACTCTTGTGTGTAATCTACAATCTAGAAATTCTTTTTGAGTTGCAAATGAACACTTGGAGCCGTGTGCTGTAGTTTTGAGCTATGTCAATGGCATGAGTAATCAAGGTGAACCTAATTTTGAGTTTCTTTTTATGAGATAATTATTTGGAGGAGGCACTTTATCTCATTGCAAGCTGTTTTATAGTAGCATAGTCAATAATAGTCAATATGAAGGTGTTGCTTCCCTTTTATCAAAAAAAAAAAAAAAAGTGAAGTCTTTCCTCTCTCTCTCTCTCTCTCTCTCTCTCTCCTCAGCGTAGCCCCTCTTCTTTAGCGCAACCATCCCACTTCTCCTATCTCATTTTGAGCAATTGGATCGCAAAACAAAGGGCCTCTCTTGCTCTGTGTGAGTCCCCAACGCAGGCACCAACAACCTATGGCCAATGTCCTTCTTGCCCTCTCTCTTGTGTACCAACGCAGGACAGCAGCGTAGCAAGGCACACAACCCTCTCCTGCCTCTCGAAATATGCTTGGTACAGGGCAGCGGTCATATGACCCGATGCATTTTCTTTGTTTGACTACTACTGCGTTTGCTTGGCCCAAAATGGAGCAAACTGATGTGAACAATTCAAATCATCCAGAAAACATCACAACGTCACGTCAAAGTTCCAATAGATTCCTCTCACAATCTTTCACAGTGTATCCAGATTTGTAGTAAAAAGAGCAAAAAGAGCTGCTGCCACATCAATAAGATCGACTTTTAGCTCCCTTGGCGTGTACGACACGTGCAAAGGAGCTGCTAAGCTCAATGTAGTAGACACTATGCAGCCCACACAAGGATATCACTCTTGCATCTCCAGCTGAGTACGTACGCATCTGTCTCGATTAAAATGTAGCCTAGACGAGCAAGAAGTTGTAAATTTTGCTGAAATACAGCACAATACTGGATACAATGTAATCTATAGATGTAGGAATTGCTGTTGATGCTAGAAAGACCTGCATATTTTACAACATCAAAACAGTTTGTCCAGCTAGCAAACTTATCCAAGAATACACTTCCAAGAACAAGATCATAAGATATAGCCACAGCTAGACACGGAACAATTTTAACAACTGATAATAAAAAACATTCTGTTAAAGATAAACGCTTACTCAAAAAAAAAAAAAACATAGCTTTCTGCATTTAAAAAAGAATCTCTCTCTCTCTCTCACACACACACACACACACACACTGTACCATTGCCTCCTCCCTCCTCTTGCCTATTCTCTCTCCTCTCTCTTCCCCCATGCGCTGCCCCCTCTATCTCCTATAGCTTCATCTAGAGAAAGGGGCATGAGAGAGTCGGGATGTGTGTGTGTTTCCTTCTACCACGAAGGGGAGAGAGAGGACATGACAACCAAGCAAAGAGAGAGAGAGAGAGGGGGTGACGTGTGTGCCCCCTATCAACAACCCACAAAGAGAAATAGAAAGAAGCGTGCCTCTCTGCTGCTTCATTGGCATGCTTAGCGTGAGGCTATGGGACTCCATAGCTCAGAGAGAAAGGGCGAGAGAGAGAGAGAGCGAGCGAGCGAGAGAGAGAGAAGATGGCGTTTAATGGCGTTAGTCTGCCAGTGCTGCTTCTCGCTTGCTGCTTGTTGGTACCCACACTCGCGAGAAACCCACAGAGAAGCTTTGTACAATCAGAGGACGCAAACTCTCATTGGGAAGAGGTTCAAAGTGCAGATTTGCATCCTAAACTAGAGTTACGTTTTGATGATACGGTCATGTCCTTAGCATATGAAGAAGAGATGTCTTTTCCATCTCTGTCACATCCTGAAGAAATTCTTCATGAATCAGAGTTAGTCTTACATGACAACGACGACGACACCATACCATCGTTTTTGGCTCAAAACGGCCTGCCCATCGGCCTTTTACCATCATCAGTGGCAAGTTATTCTATAACAGATGATGGCGAGTTCACGATTTCTCTGCAGAAGGCATGTTATGTGATGTTTGATTATGAGGTGTACTACGCCTAGACTATCACGGGAAAGCTCAGCTATGGCACCATCACCGACTTGTCGGGCATTCAGGCTAAAGAGGCTTTCTTTTGGGTATCTGTCACTGGCATTCGCACTGACAATCCAAGCAGCGAATACATCTATTTTGATGCTGGACCCATCTCGAAGAAGCTCTCCATTTCTCAGTTTGAAACAATCCCAGTTTGCAAAGTCAAGGCTTTGGCTTCTAGGTACCCTACATAAACTTATAACTTTACTTTCCGATTTCAAAATGGCAACCCTTGTTTATGTTTTTGAGCCACCATATATTGGTTTATAAGCTATTAAATTTAGAAAAGCTCATTGAGTACTAAAAAAAAGAAAAAGAGAGAGAGAGAGAGAGAGAGAGAGAGGGAGTGTTTTAGATTGAGTGCATCATGGCTATGTCCATGTTTCTCTTCAAGGAAGGCGCATCCCATGGGGCGCAACCTCTTGCCATGATAGAGAAAAGCATGTTGCTTTGAAGATGAAAGGAGCAGGGCGCAGGAGATGGGGCCATGAACCCTAGAGCGATGGCAGTTCAAGGTGGACAAGCGTGAGAAGGGGGCGCATCATGGCTGTGTGCTTGCTTTGCTGAGAGGTGCAAGCTAGTCACCATGGCAAGCAAGCTCGCACCGGCTAAGAGCGGCGAGAGGGCAGGGTCCAGGCCGTGGTCACAGATGCATAGGCCATGAGGCCTTACCTAGTAAGCAGTAGGTCTGCAAGGGCCATGCTACAGATCACGTGATTCGGGCAAGAAGGCCAAGGGCCATGCTGCAGAACAGGCTGGGCCTAGAGCTGCTGCACAAGGTAAGCAAGTGCTAGTTGGGCCACGAGGGCAGCAGGCGCACTGTCACACCACACACGAGGTGGGGCCAAGGGCTGCCACCTGGGCCAGCTAATAGGGGGCGACAGAGCCCAGCACCATAGCCAAGGGACATCAGAGGATGGCGCAAAGGTAGCAGGCCGTAGAGTGGTTACCACAAGGGCTGCAGGCAGAGGATGTGCGCCACCATGGTGCTGGCCAAGTGAAAAGCAGCACCACTATTATTGCGCCATAGCCTAGCCATAGCTTGAGAACAGGCTGCCACGTGGCCAGCCTACGTGGCTAACAAGGAGGCTAACAAGCTGGTATCAAGCCCGCACCTCCCGGCATCACAAAGCTCCAGCTCCGCGCCTTGCCTTGTAGCGTTTTTCCTCAGACGGCTGACGTGGAGCTCTCTCTCCATGCCCCATCAGCCTCTGACTGCGCCATCTGCCTTGCTGACTTTGCTAAAGGAGACCCAATCCGTGTGCTCCCTTCTTGCCACCATAGCTTCCACGTCGGATGCATTGACACGTGGCTCTTGCAGCAGTCCTCATGTCCCATTTGCAGAGAGAGTCTCGAGGACGTCGTCAACTTGTCAACCCAAGAGCATACAAATGACTTTTTTCTAAGAAGAATTCATTTACACATATGAAAAAGTCCTCCTCCAAGATTGGATAGTAGTTTCTCCAAGAGTTATTCAAAGTAGTCATGCTCTACATATGCATGTGAGAACAATAGAAGAGTCGCATCACAAACAGAAACGATACATGGTCTTGAAAGCATGTGCCACGATGTTAACAGCTAACAAGGGGGTACAAATCCATGACGAGATTCGAAGGCAAGAGTTGCTAAGTGCGGTGCTGTAGTGCACATGTATGCCAAGTGCGATGCTGTTTCGAAAGGGCAACACGTACTCGACGAGCAACCTTCTTGGGATGTTGTCTCTTGCACTGCACTGATTTGCACAATAACTTTGAAAAGATGCAGCGTGGGGGCATCCTTCCATATGCAGTGACATGTGCTTGTGTACTTAATGTGTGCAGTCACCGAGGCATAGTAGAAGAGGTCCAAGCAATTTTTGTGAACAACCGCGACATCAAGCCAAGCCCAAGGTACCCAGACTTTAAGCATAAAGTTACACGGAAGCCTTTGTGAATGGATAACCATCTTGGGTGCTCAGAAATAGAAGTGCAGGTCATGCATCTAAGTCTGAAATAGTTACTATTGTGGCCTCACGTACCCGAAACAAACATCTTGTTAGAGGCACCAGCATACATGATGATCTTGTGCAAAGGGGGTTGCTTGAAAAGTGCTCACATGCTCTAATTATCATATACGCAAAATGTTACTCGACATGCATAAGAGCAGCACTGCAGCAGCAATGTTGTCACATGGACTGCACTAATAGCTGGTTATGCTCGCGAGAGCCACAGACAAAATGCTTTAGATTGTTTTGAACAGCATGATGGCATCCTTCCAGATGTGGTGACCAACGTGTGCATCTTGGGAGCTGTTCAACAAGAAGCTGCATGATGTGCAACCTTTCCCTGGTGGAAGCAGGCTAACCACTTTCTCGAGTAATTGGCGGTGCCGTGTTGCTATCTCAACATAGTCACTAGTCAGTGCTTGACTACTACCTTTCTTGGGATCTGAAACATGATGTTCTTTGGAGACACCCGGCAGCCACTTCAGTGTGTAAAACTCAAGAGCCTCACCTAAGAGTGTATGTGGCAACCTGTTCCTTGACCTGATTGCAATAAAAACTCGCCAGTACAAGTCGATTTCTAGCTCAGCTATGTCTTCAACCCACCAATCATTGGGTACAGATTGATCCCACCTACCATGTATCCCATTCCAGGATGGGCTTTGAGTTATTTCTGACTTGCTTCTAATTCTTGATGTTACCCTTGTGTGTGAAAAGGACCAGTCCACTCTTGCTGGGTCAACAAGTGCCTTGGAGGCTATTCCGTCAACACACTTGCTTACCAATTCAGGATTTTCGGCCAATGGAAGTAGGGCCTTCGTACTCTGCAAAGCAATTATCGTATCTTTCCAGCCGCGAAAAATGCAGGCATTCAGAAAGACCTCAACCTTGAAAATCAAATTCCCCTTCTCAGCTGCCTCTGTCATTTCAAGATGCTCAGCTGCACAGCGCACTGCTACAACATTATATGCATTCAAAGTGATAGTAATTCCATAGCAGAATTTCGCACAAAGCTCAAAAGTCTCCACTCCCCCTGGAAAATCATAGAGCTCCACCTGCTCCTTGTTGAGCTCAAAAGCTTCTGCAGCACGCTGTTTTAGCTTCACACATTTGGAAAGTAGAGGAAACTTATGAAGATGAAAACAAACTCCATCCAGAAGAACTACAAAATCGCTTGCAATCTCGGAGTTTACTGACCTGATATTGCCAAGAGCTTGAAATGTGTCTGGCTTTGATCCAATTTTCATGAACTTCATTGCAGCGAGTAATTCCTTCGCCATGAATGCTTCAACTTTTGGAGGAAAAGGCGTGCAGCGATGGCGATAAAGATGCCATGGATTCCTCCGCCTCATAACTGTTGAGGAGGGTTGGTGTTGACAAGTGAAGGCGCGAGATGCGTACAAGAAAGCCCCGCTATAAGAAATTGCGTCTGGAGGTGGAAAGATGGAATTTGATGCGACAAGAGGAAATGGGCCACTAGCAGTGAACAGAGAATTAGGCTTTGCAAGAATCCCCAGGTGGGGCTGATTAAGCTATGCAGCGATGGTGAAATCGAGGCTGTGGGTTGCAGAAAAGCAATGGGGACCTTGATGGGGTGTATGGGCACTGGCTAGAGATGAAGGGAGTTCAAACGTTTACGAAGAAATCATGGTAAAGACCAGTACATGGATGAGGATTTGCACAGAAGGATGATTAGGGCTTGCAGAGAGCTTGCTTGAGAGGAGGTGCTACTATCAGAAGCAAGTTTCTGGTCAGAGAGCAGCAAGCCCTTGTTGCTCTGTAAATTGGTGAAGTAGGCATTGTCAAATGTGGTTGCACTCGTGATGTCCAGCGGATTCAACGTATTTGCATTGCCGCCTTGCGGACAGCTGCTTTGTAACAAGGCCAAATAGGTGGTGTCTATACTAGGATCTGGGCTGCCTGTGCCGCTGAAGTTGTATAAGCGCGAGCTGAAACTTGTGCACCGTGCCTGCCCAATCGTATGTGCGCCTGAAAGAACGACCATGTCTTGTGTGGTCAAGCCGACTGCTGTGAATTTACTGATGATGGTGCTCATAGCTGTGTTAGGGGCTGGAAGAGCCGTGGTCTGGCTCGCCGGACGTGTTGCGTCTCTTCTTCCCAAGAGGACTGTCCAAGAGGGTCCCCCAGCCAGGGTGACGGAGGCATTGGCAGCAAGGGCAAGGATGTCGGCACACGACACCGTGGCACTGCACACAGCCTCAACAGCCGTCTTAATGTCATCCACTATGTCAAAGCCACGCACGCTCTTCAGGTTGGGAAGGGCCGTCTTCTCCCCTGTCACTGTAGTCGTATCGTCTAGCAGGATCGATCCATCACACCCATTAACGAAGCAATCGTGGAAGTGGAAGCGGAGCAGAGAGGCGGCCATGCGCGCCTCAGTCTGCACCGCCTGCTGCACCGCTTGCTCCACCACGCTGGCTACCGTGGGGCAGGAGACCTCGTAGAAGCTGGAGCTGAGCTGCGCGTGGCTGCCTCTCATCGCCATGAGCACCATTAAAGCTAGTAGCAGACACTTACAGTGTAAGCTAGCTTCAAAACTACTTATAAGCCCCATTTTACTTAAACGCCAAATATATTAAATTTACTTACAAATGCTATTGTATTTAGAATGGATGTCAAATATTATAGGACAAATTATGAATCGATGTCAAATATTACAAGACAAATTAATATAGCCTAGCAAGGCTCTAAATAGATGGACTCTTAGCTTTGTAGGTTCTACATATTATGGAGTCTTGGAGCAACATTCTTTATGGAGTCCACCCTTGGAAAAACCCTACCACCTAAGGCACTCACACTAAGTCACTAACTAACAAGGTTTGAAACTTCCACACCCTTTCCTCCTTTTTAGTTCTCGCTTCGAGTAGATTCCCACATGAGGCTTTGTGCATTTTAATGGCTTGCGTAAAGAGAATTCCTTTCCCCACCATCTTCACCAAGTTGAGGGTGTGCCCTCCTCTTTCGCTCTTTTAGGCATGAATGCAAGCTTTGGTACAAGATGTGTGTGTGTGAATATGCTCTTAAACTAAGAATTATTTTAAAAAGCCATGGGAGTATTTAAAATTCATACTTGAGTACATATCACTAAAACAAATCAATCTTAACATCCTTGATGTGGGTCTCCGATTCCTCCAAAGGTTACACTTATCACTCTTTATCTCACCCTCAGGCTTGGGCAAGGTTGGATAGAATCTATGCATGTCAGCAGCAGTGGATCCCCCCCATTTGCTCCTTCTCCATTCAGTATAACCTCACTTTATCTGACCACTTCCCTATCTCTTGTGAAATCAGGCTATATGATTGGCACACTGC
>JAOYMV010081077.1:0-10308 GCA_025802375.1 Polystichum acrostichoides
CGGCAGGACCGTTCTGGCCTCGCAAGTTGTTGCAGCACCATCTTCCCAGGGACATCTAATCATGAAATAGCAAAGAATCTCTTGCATACACATCATTTTTGCGACCTAACTTCCAAAAATTAATTTTTATTTAAAGATAATCTAAAATGTTTAATTTTTTATTTAAAGTTGATATAAATTAATGTTGATGTTATTTTTATATAAATTAGAGTTCCCGAATTTCTTGCATTCACTTAACTATGTTACAATCCAAGTGTGTCCAAATCATAACGTATAAGCCTAAAGGACATAAAAAAGAGGCATGTGAAGATTCTCTAAACTATGTTTAGTGTGGTTTTTGCAGGACGGCTTTTTATGGAGAGTATGATTGCTTAGGACCGGGTTCAAAATCCAAGAATCGAGTTGCTTGGTCCTATCAGCTAACTCCCACTCAAGCATCACCCTTCCAATCCCTTAGCTTTGTGGATGGGGCATCATGGGTCCAAAGCTAACTACATTACCTTAAACTCTAAACTTATGCAAAAAAATTGCATAATTCAATGCTTATTAGCAACACCCTCATCATTAGTTTTTTTATGATATTACAAACTATTTTCTTCACTCCTTGACCATTTATAAATATTCACGCAAAATAAATATAAATATTCACAACTACTTGATGCTCTTTCAAGAGTAAAAATTCCTCATTTACAAGCAAATGCATTTAATAATTAAAAAGGCATCACTTTGTACATTCAATCTCAAATTAAGCTAGAGAAGAAATTTTACATGCTTTAGTGTTCTTGTGAAACAATTTTATGCTTTAATACCTTAGAAGAGTACATGAGCTTGAGTTCTTGTAGCAATAATGAAATTATCTTATAGCTAGCTATATCTGGCTGTAAGTTTTTATCTTTAAATATTCACCTTACAACATGCTACATAAGGTGTCATCAAAATGGTATTTTTGGTGAGCTTCAAAAGTTTTCTCTCTCTAAAAAGTGGCCAAGTTAGAGAGAGAATATAAAAGGAAGTATAGAAATGAGGCAAGATTATGCGGGAAGGTATCTTAGGTCATTAGCAAATGCCAAAAGTAATAATAAACCTTCAAAGGTGTATACAAGAATTTTCTAGCTTGAGAACGGACCTCCTCTCACTAGTAACGGGTTATTTCTAGAGAAAGACTGTCAAAGAAAGCTAATGCTAGGGCATGCAAGAGGTGCATTCAGGCAATGGTAAGTGCCGATAGGTGAATGACACTTCATAATTTCAAGAGACCAACTTCGGAGAGGTCACCATATTTTATAGGAAGTCAAACGGACATCCGAAAGGTAAATTATGGGCAAAAAATGGTTAATGAGAGGTGTCGAAGGCTGAAATGTGGGATTGAAGGGCTCATTCAGGCGCCAATGAGGCAATTTGTGCTCCAAATGGCCCGAGCCCTACCTTTTTCATGCAAACCATCTACTTTTTGAGTGAAAGAGGCACTTTTTCCCGACTTTCTGGAGTGGTAGGCGCATGAACAAATCAATTTTGACAAGAAAAGATACCTCTTCTATTTCTTATCAGTTTTGCACACAATTGGGCTCTAGAGAAAGCTCTTGCAAGGCTCTTCACTCTCTAACTCGTCTCTCTGATCTCATAATACACGTTGCTTATCCTCCCTCCCTTGGTGGCTAATTACTTACATAGTGTATGAAGCTTCCATGAAAGCTTGAAGCCGCTTCTATATACACCCTGCTCCTTTTCTCTAGGCGTTTCTATTCGCCTATATGGTATTTTAGGGCTTGAGAAGAGGAAAATGTTGCATACAAGTTCTCTACAGCCATGTTAATGCGTGATAATGGAGCTCCTAGACTCTATAATCAAGAAGATTGTATTTTACGCTCAAAGCTATACCTTCTTTTGAGTTTAGGAGCAGAGGTAATACAAAGGGTTTCGAGGGGGGGTCAGCCTTAGAAGAATCGGCCCTCATCACGTGTCGTTTGGCGCGATCTCTTTTGAAGTTGATTATCAATCTTATTTTTTGCATCTTATGATTATATCTTGCTACCATGATGTTGATTGCAAAAACATGCTACAGTTACGCAAGAAATGCTATTGTAAAGGGGAAGCGTGAAAAAAAGATTTCTTTAATATAAAATAATAAGTCGAGAGTGAGGGGAGTGTGAAACGTGTGTTTCCCAAGCGAGAGGGTATTGTGCAATGCGTGTTTCCGGAGGTAATAAGTTCCCTATATTTTGAAGGCGTAACGGAGAGTTGTGCGGTAAGGTCCGGTCCTAGGGGGAGTGGGGGCTTAACGTGTACTATAAAGGGTAAAAGGGAGAGTTCTTGCATGGAAATAAATTTACGCTTGAGAATTTTGGTACTAACACTTTGAAAACACTAGTTCCTAAGGTGATGGAAAACTGGAATTGTGCTCACTCGATTGAGCTTGTAGTGGGACTACCTTGACTTGGTTCCCCCAGTCCCCTTATTATCATTTGAGGGGGGGGGGAGGGGGGGGCTCTTATTGCAAGATGAACCCCTCAGTCGTCGCTTAGCCTCCCTTCGCACTAGGTACGATCCCTCCTTTTTGTGTGTGGTGGGGAGCAGAGGGGGTTACTTGCATCCAAGTACAGTGAACACACTAGCTCACCTAAAGGATCTCCAAGTGAATTTCCTTTGCGTGTTGTGGGCCCGAGCAGACGAGGTTACTTGCATCCAACTCCTTTGTGCGTGGTGGGGAGCAGATGAGGTTACTTGCATCCAATTAGAGTGAAAACTAGCTCACCTGAAGGGGCATGAAGTGAAGTTGCTCTGCCCACCCCAAGAACACCAAAATAAATATGGATGTGTCAAGGCTATTAAGGGAGGGGTCCATTTGAATGTCCCGGGGTTCTTTTTTTTTTTTTTTTAAGCTAAAAAACCTCCTCTTGAGGCTCATAATACATTAGAAAAATGTCGAGGAAAGAAAAGGGTGCATGTGAAATCAACTTGACTAATTAGATAAGCAGAGTGTAGTTTCCTTTAGTCAAGCTGTGTGAATTAAGCAGAGTCTGAATTAAGCAGAGTGTAGTTTCCTTTAGTCTGTGTGTGTGTGTGTGTGTGTGTGTGTGTGTTGTTTTGGGCGGCAAGAGGAAAACTTGCGCAATTTCCTTCAGTCACGATATGATATGCAAGCAGACTGTAATTTCCTTTCAAGCAGACTGGTCATGAGCGCTTCCTATAACAAGCCCACCTCACAAGCGCTCCTCTTCATATCCATTCCCCCTCCTCCTCTCACACATTCACACTCACACTCACACACAGGCGTGGCGTGATCTCTCTGAAGCATACACACGCAACCCAGCTCTCTAAAGCATACACACGCAACGCTACGTAACGCAACGCAGCCTCTACTCACAATGCCCACAGTTACAATTCTCAACAAGTCCTCAGTCGCTCTTGAAGTGAGAGTGAGAGAGCACGGGGTCGAGAAGAAGAAGAGTGTGATTGCATCCGGAGGGCGCGGCAAGCTTTCCGTGGGGACCTTCTGCAATACGCTTGCTATTCTAGCTGTTTCGCCACGCGAGGAAGTCCTTAGCCTAGTGGAAAGTGGGGACCTTGACACTTACAAGGAAATCAGCCTTTATGGCTCTTCCCATGACAACGTGTGGTACTCCGGAACAAAAACCCGATAAAAGAGCCTTCCCTCGCGAGACGAACACGGCCCTCTCGTCTCCAAATCGGGAGTGCCCCTGGTTTACTCTTTTCTTACTCAACTCACCTTGTTTCTTTCGTTTACTTCTAATAATTACTCTCCTCACATTTACCTACTAGTCATGAATTTGTTCCGCACATTTCATCTTTGCTTCATCTATTCTTTCATTCCTTCACTTCAATGTATATTCACTAACCTCTTCATTCTCTCACTCGCTCCGCGCAACATAGATCGCATTTGTCACCCTCTTACCAATTCTTCCCTCATTCTGCACACAATAGAACCTGATTCGTTTACGCACGCATCGATCGTTCAAAGCCTTGTACATCCTTCATCTCAAAACTATATTGTACAGCTCACCCCATTGCTTCATGGCATATATACCTATCCATTCTACACCCACACGATGGGCCATGCCTTATATGATTGATGCCTTAGTTACTCTACAAACATTAAGATAAGCTCGTCTCTGGAGGCTTACGGGCTTCGGCTCTCTTACTATGCCCATGCCAACTCTTACAATTAATTACCTCCTTACGTACCGATTCTTCCATTCTCTACATTGCATTACAAGTATCCTTTTTCTTGCTCCAAAAACTCACTCATTTACTCCGTACATTTACATGCCCAGTGCTCCAATCTATCTCTAGATAGATCAAATTAAAAAGTGCATATTGTAGAGCTCATGAAGCCTCTTTTAAATCTTGTACTGATTTACATACATGATGTACTATACTTTTCTCTCTCAATGAAGTAGCTTAACTTGTTTAAGATAGGTCAAGGTTACATGTAATAAACCAACTCCCCCACCTCCTCTCTCCTCCTCCTGCATATCCCTATCCCCCCCTCTCTTTCTAAGTCGTCTTTAAGATCAAGTAATTCACACGAGTCATTTACCTACATGCGGAGCCTACAAACTCTTGGGCCTCCTTTGCAACATACTTGTGTGTCTCCCCCTTTAGCTATATGTTTCTATATATAAGTGGGATTACATGCAAGGTCCCTTTCCAAATATGCCACCAAATCTAGGCTTGGCTTTATTATAAGGTCGATATGTGACAATCCAAGACTACCTCCCTTGTATAAATGGGCTTTGTAGCTTTGGCCTTTTCACACAAAATTCCACACAAACTTTGGTTTATATGTTTCTATCTATAAATGGGCTTACATTCAAAACAACCCAATAAGTCTTTTCTTGGCTTTATTATAGGGTCATGTGAAACCAAAAACTAGCTCCCTTGAATATTAACACATTTGCATGTTAAATAGGTACCTAGCATATACTATTTAAAAAGGTTCCCTCAAAAATATGATTAAAAAAATGGTGTTTGTGAAAAATATAAGATTATTTTAAGTAACCTTTGAAAAAGTAGACAATTTTTTAACCATTTTCATAACAAGGCAAAAAATACATGTCCCTATTTAAAAGATCTATCCAAATTTAAAAAATTGAAGGAGTACAATCTACTACAAAGATATTCATTGACAATTATGGTATAAAAAATAGCTCTGTAATAAATTTTAAGAGCCTTCAAAAGCGTAAAATTTCATGTTATTTTTATGAGATTTAAATTTATGCCTAATCAATAAATAACATCTATTCAACACAAAAAACTAATAGCACACAACCATTGAGATAATAGGATTCAAAACACGCTAAATTTATTCAACAATTGCCGATTAGATAAATGCCTTAGTCTCAAATTATATCATCATCATCTAGATCATAACATGCTAAACAAAAGCATATAAAGTACCTTAAACAAGTGTTCCTCTATGAAATAAAATTAATAGTTGATTCATCAACTATTAATTGACTCATTTTAATCTATAATTTATAGTGACATAAAGGTATGATTTTGAAACAAAAGAAGGAAGACATAAAAGGTGAGGATGCACATAGAAAATTTCAAGAAAAATTTTCAAAGCCAAATTCAAAAAGCACGGCCACATTTGGACTACAAAGCATGAAGTAAGAACATGTGGATATCACTATAAAAATAGCAAGGAGATTTGTAAGTATTAAGCTAACATGCATGCATCACGTTTATCCAACATATATGTCAACAAGATTTAAAATTTCTTGTTTGCATTGCAAGGTGGATTTCAAACATCTAGATTGCTTTGGAGGCTATATGCTCATGCAAATTGATGTGAAAAAAAGGCTTATTTAAGATAGTAGGATGGAATAAGACCTTCATGTCTAATAAGTAGGCATATTGGACCTTCATGCCTAATAAGCATGTTTTCATAGAGAGAAATTGTTTGACCTATTATTCACTTTAGTCGAATGTGAAGTAAGAAACAACACTACATATAGGGGGCATGCCGACGCATATACATATTTCTGTCAAAAATAGTAGCAGCATTGGTATACTTATGTAGCTATACGTTTTAGAAATGAAAATGTTGGTTTCAGCATTGGAATCTAGGTTTAATTAATCGACACATATTCAAGCGCATATATCAATGTAGATAATGCTGCAAATATTGACGCACATATGATGCTTATATCAATGCATAATATACCAACACACATACTAATGCACATATTGATAACCATAACATAATTGATTTTGGGCAAAATGGTGTTGTCTCCAATAGTTTGCATTCAGTAAACAAACTATGAGAAAGGGGCATCACCATTCTGCCTAGAGTACAAATGACAATTGTACTCTTTGATGGTTCAAAAAACTACACAATTTGACATAATTGCAAATTGATTCGTATATAAAATTTGAAAAACATCAAGCTAGTCGTAACAAGGAGAAATTGATAAAAATTAATATTTGAGCTTCATATGACAAAGATACAACAGATTGTCGTATGAAAATATGGGCAACAATACAAGTGGTTGCCAAAAATTACCAAAAATATATATAAAAAATAAGAAAGAACTAGCCTATTAAGTGACATGCATTGCCTGCACAAACAACATAAGGAAAATTGCATATTAACACAAATTGTATACACATGACTTTGTATAAACTAGCATACGTCATATTATTTAAGGGCTTACATTAGGGTAATGCATTTCAGGTGAGGTTTCCCATTCATCCTCAAGCTTCTCAAATAAAGCTTGAAGACTATACTTCAAAACATACTTCTCTTTATGCCTAATTGGTGGGATATCCGTAGCCAACTCTTGCATATACATTCAATATAAACTTATTCCTTTTATGGCAAATAACTATGCATCAATTGTAGCATGTTTGAAGCACAACAATTGATGAAAACATTTACATAAGCATGCAATTGAAACCATGGACACCGCATAGAGGGCCAAAATTCTTGAGCCCAAACTCATAGAGAGCATCTTCTTGTCGCATAACCACATCAAGAAGGCTTAGAACTTCAAGATATGACCATATAAGTGCTCAAAAACATTGCCAAAAAGAACCACATACTCCTACTCTCAAGGAATACAAAGCTACAAGAGTCAATAGTACATACAAAAAGGACTAGAAGAGTTTAGAATCATCATCTTTTTTATATGACTTATGCATGATGTTCTGTATGTCTTGTTCAAAGCCTATAATTGCCTTTGTTGACTTAGCTTACATAATAAAAATAGTGTTCATCAATAGCAAGATGAAGGAAGAGATATTTGAGAGATTTGAGTAGAGTATGAGAAGATCTCCATAGCATAGAAGGAGACCCATCTATGAACAAGAGAGCGAAGGAGATCAGGTGCGCCAATTTGAGATGAGGATTGCTTTTCTTGGCTCTATTTTTGGAGAAAAGGGTGAATTTTGCCTTAGTTTTGCTCCTAGTGGTCCCTTTTGCCCATTTAAGGGTGGATCACTACTTCTTAGAGTCTTTTAGGATATATCCCTCTTTGTTCCCACATTCTAGCCCACGCCCCCCCATTTGCATTTGTTTTCCAACCTTAATTTTTCGTTTTGAGATCTTTTCTACGTCATTTTGATCCCAAGAAAGCATGTTAGAGTGCCTAGAAAATTTCCTAGAGACATTTGAATGTTTTTTCAAGCTTCTTGAACATCTAGAATATGTCTTTACCATTCTCGTTAAGTCATAGCTTGGTTAATTACCTTTATGAGCATTTTTTCTCTCTATCCTAGAGCAAGAAAATCCTTTTTTATGCATCAACTTGTATTCTAATCACACAAGCACCCTTGTGTGTAATCATAATCATATTTTGGTCATAAAAAATAATTTTTTATATCAAAATTTAATTTTTATACCATTACGTTGCCCGTAAATCAATGTCATCCTCGACTATGCCTATATTACAAAAAGAGAAAAACGTTTGGTGCATTAGATCCACTTTAGCCTTCACACCGTTTCGCAATAGATGGCTAGTCTTTTTGGTTCTTGGGAGATGAAACTAGTGCAAGTGTGTTCCTTGCTTTAGCAAAAACATCATTCTGCAGCAGTAGATTGCTAGTCTACACAATTCTTGGCAAACAAAGTCTACCACAAGCATGTGTCATTTACATGCATGTACATTTAAAGCTTAAAACATAATAAAGATAATAAAGAAAGGAGACATTTCTTCATTAACATGAATATACATCAATGCCTTGTACATTTATAACCCGTAGCTTTGGTTACATGTTTCTATGAGAGACATATAATCTTTGAGTTGTGACTTCATCATCCATTTAGCATCATCAAAAGAATAATTCTTAAGCTTAATAAAATAATTACAGAGTACCTTACCATGTCTTATTATGTTGTCCTCATACTTAAGAATACTCTCCAACTGGCAAATTTCCTCAATCTCATCAAATTCTAGAGAATCTTCATTAAGACATTTTGTTGGAGGAGAACCCTTAAATAATTTTAGTAGGCTTACATGGAAGGCATTATGAATTAGCCAATGAGATGGCAACTTTAGCCTATAAGCCATCTCATTTATTATTTCAAAAATTTGGAATGGTCCATAATAATGACATGCTAGCTTACCATAATACTTTTGATGACCTGAGTATGTGCCTTGCTAATATTTTCCCATTGTCTGCCTTAAGTGAGACTTCAGAAATGTAAGCAACACCCAATCATCTTCCTTGATATCAAGGGGACATTGATGCTTATCATGAGCATTACTTTCCTTTTGTTTTGATACATTTGTATCCTCTTTTATCTTTTGAAAATCCATTTTAAAATCACACAAATACTCATCCTCAAAGCGAAGATTTTTTAATGGATCCTCAAAATTTGAGAAACTTTTGATCGACAATCTGTAACAGCAAATGGATCAGATACTGGATGAAACCATGAATCCGCCAAAGTCCTTACTGTCATTGACACTGCATTGGTTTCCGTTGAAACTCCCATGTTAGTGTCTGAAAGGGTATCTTTAGCTTTGTTGCTTAATGTTGTTGCTTTCATTGCTGCTAAAGAGCACTGATGATGGCATGTTGTAGGTGTTGGAACCCACTTCCCTTTTTGCTCTCTTGTCGGTTTGGAGGTCAGTTTCATTGTTGTTTGCGTGGCCTTTCTACCTACTTCTCAGTCGTCTGTGTTTTTGTTGGCCTTTGTAGCTCAATATTCCTCTTCTTCCACTGAAGTTTCTCTACATTGAATGAAGAGAATCTGATCCTGATATTCTCCAGTTTGCTTTCTTTGTGATGGTGGTGGGTACTGATGGTTCCAGTACTCATCTGCCTCTTCTCAACTTTTGGTTGACCGTATGCTGTAGCTTCAGCAAGATATTGAAATGCAAAGTGTTATGAAGAATGTAGGACGGCCTCTTCCCATCTTGACTGCTTAGGAAGCCAGTATTGAAACTCCCTCCTTCCATAGCCTTGGCTTTCTAAATGTGATTTATTCACTAACCACCCAGCATGCCCCATGCTATATTCTATCGATATCCATACTAAGCTTTCTTTCACTTTAGCTTGTCTCTCAATGGCTTCACTCTATCAAGCGTATAGCTTTTGCTCACTTACACTTATTCTTGAAAGGGTTTGATTGTTTACCTTTATTTCATAATGGCAAGTCTCGCAATCAAGTTGACATTTGGTGTTGCGCATCCACAAGTGACATAAGATCACATGCCCAACAGATTCCCCTTTAGTTGCAACATAAAGCTTAATATGCATGGGTTCATCTTGGATGCGTACCTTGAAATTAATGCTTCCGAGACACACGAATTGAGCTTGAGAAAAACCTATAAAGCTAATCGCTGATGGACTAAGGTTGCCCCATTGCATCCCAAGTCTCCCATGAAATCACATTAAGGTCTGATCCTAAATCTATTAGTGCATGTGTAGACACATTGTTATTTTGTACTAACAAGTTAATTTCCAGACAAAAAGGTTTCACAATTGGGTCCTCATCATCCTCACATTGAACCGATAGAGTTAGAATTTTTGTCATCTTTCTTCTTGCTTTTGAAAGTCTAGTGTGCTCACTCGCTTCCTCTTTTGCTTGTTGTTTCAAAAGCTCAACTTGAGATTTCCTCATTTTTACATCATGCATCCTTTCAAACATTTCCAGAGTTAAGGGTTCATGGTATTTTTAAAGCCTACTGCCATTGATGTAGTTAGTCATTGGCTCCCCATTGAAAGTTTCCAATCTTACAACTCCACTTGGGATTAACTCATTAATTACAAAGGGTCCTAAACCCCGCATCTTCAATTTACGTTTATGCTTCTTCAAAGTATAAAGAAGGACTAGGT
>JAOYMV010082187.1:0-10299 GCA_025802375.1 Polystichum acrostichoides
ATTTTGCCTCCTTGTTCCACGTACACACTCTACCACCTCGTTGTTTTTTTTTTTTTTGCGCACAAAGTTAGGAGGGTTGTCATCCGCTACGAGTTGTAGGCTACATAGCATTGGGATGACCTTGTGCCTCTCTCCACACAATCTAAATCTATATGCTAGGTGTGTGGGGGTGCATAGCACCATCAAAAGATTGGGGGTTGGGCACTCAAGGCATGTGCCTTTAAGTCTTTGGCTACTGTGCGCTCTCTCTCTCTCTCTCTCTCTCTCTCTCTCTCTCTCTCTCACCCACACACACACACACAAACAAATTAGATTGTTTCCCACATAGGAAATGGATTAAGATTGTGTGTGTATGTGTGTTTGATTTATTCGGGGGGATATGGACATACATGTAAGCTCATAGTTTTATATACAATTCTAGCAGGTTTTGCATGTAGTATCGCATATTCCCTATTGGTATATATACATTTTATAGGCATGTGATAAAGTGCATCATGGGGAACAAAAGGAGTGGAAGGTGCAGAAGTTGCCTCTTCTTCCTTCCCTTTACCTCTATTTTAGCTTGGATTTAGTGTAATGATTGGAGGTGTCGATGGTGCATTTCCAATGCCCAGGTTGGCTCTTACTTTTCCTTCCAGAGGTGAGTGTATTTTACTTGCAAAGTCCATAAACTCAAATTTAGGCATTAGCAAGTATGGTATCCTGATGAGGCTCATGTATTGTTTGCCTTGGAAGTTGACGCGCACTTCTGGCTCAACGGGGGATGGTATGTCCTCTATTTTCAAAGCCACTTGATTCAGAGGGTCACAAAAGAGTTTGGCTTCATACGCTTTTTCTCTGAAGTAGACCAAACTTTAGGGTCCTCGGGGGTACCCCTGGCTGTATTGAATTGGTTGTTGGCGGCATTGGGTCTAGAAAGTCTTCCATTGAATTGGAGGCTTCGCTATCACTTGCCGTCAATGTACCACTAGAATCGGAGGAGTTGTCCTCCACTATTACACTTAGTGGTCTGTGGGCTTGCGTACCGCTCCCTTGGGTGGATGATGATACTTGAGCCGGATGCAATGGTCCTTCTGGACCTTAGATGCATGTGCAACCTCAAATGCTAGGGTCCTATGTAAATCTTGCTAAGTCTTTTCTTTTCTCTTAAGGACTTGGTTCCTTTTAGGCACTCGTGCTGAGCGGAAGTGTTAGTGGGCACCGCGACGGACGTCGTAGCACAACTTTCCGTAAACTAACACAAATGTCAATACGGGGAAGTGACCATGGAAGCTATGTGTGGTTGTCAAGCACACGGAATCAACACCTAATGGAAGATAAGAGAAGGGAAGCAAGCTTCAAACGCACATACACTTGCCCAAACAAGATGACTGGCTCACATTAACCGCAACCTTATCCTATGTCTAAACAAGAGCAAATTTGATTATTCTGTGTGGTGGGTTCACTCTATGACCCTAGGAACATGCAGGAATCACAAAAACACAGTTTTGAGGGAGTGCAAAAAAATGCGTATCCGATGTGGCAGCCCTCCAAAACAGGACATTGATGATTCATCCCTTTAGAGTATGCTTAATCAATCCTATTCAACCATAAGAACACAAAGAAACACTTTGGAATCACCCTTAAACACATCAAATACACTATCTTTCCTAGAGTTCAAAAACACGTTTTCTATCTTTCCAGGCAGCAAAACATGCAATAGAACACAAGGAAACAAGTATTGGGACAATGCTAACGCTTACTTTTCATCAATGTAGGCAATGGGTACAAGCGGAAGTGGCTATGGAAGCTTCAAGCTCTCTACTTCTCCTTCTTCACTAGCTCTTCTCTCACGTGTAGAGATTACAAAGAGGGATCCTAACTAACCCAAAATACATTTGCTTATATACCTAGGGTTTGTTAAAGTGCTCTCACCCAAGCGAGTGAGATACGGATACAAATTTAAAGCTCTGGACCCCATTCATAGGCTTTTTTTTATAATTACAACGAGAAATTATAATGTGGGTTCTATATTTGAAAATTAATGTGCTGCTTTATTTCCCGCATCTCGCTTCCGCATGTAGTTGCATCTGCACTCTTCTTTGGCGTGTCCGACTGTTTTGTAGCTTGACTTGTTCTGTCGTAACACTCCCCCACACCTATTTCAGTGTCCGTCCCTGGACACTGGCCTGAATGTCCAAGGTTCTGGCGTGTGATAGTACGACTTCCTTGTGGGCCATTTGATGTTCTTGTTGTGCCTTGATATGTTCTCCAATGGTCGGCGATGTCAACACGCTACCTTGCGTAGTTGTTGGAGAGCAAGCACCTCGTTGGGGAATGAAATTGTGTTGCTTGGTTTATACCTATATGTAGTTGCTGTGAAGCTTGCCTCGAGTGTTTATTAAGCTTGAAAGGAAAAAGATTATGGTGTTGAACACCAGATATGGCCGAGGGGAATAAACCCAGTGGGAAAAAAAGTGCCCTGGCTTGTTGATCTTATTGAGTATGTACATATGTTGGAGTTGTCAATATATGTGAGCTCATGTGGTGATAGTGCATGGGTGGAAGCAAAATAAAAGTGCCTAATGCATGTGTCCAAGGGTGGGACACCCTAGTATGCATACACAGAATATGCAATCAAAGCAAGATGCAGTGCAAGAGAAGAGTTGTGATGGGCATTTTTAGAATTAATTGTAGCACATAGAGCACTTGGAAACGCTCCAATAGCTTCCATCATTCCTAAAAATGGTTTTTGATGTTGAGGTTTCTCCACTCTCCTCACTAGTGCACTTGTGCATGAGTGTAGGGTTCTCCGTCACTCCATCGACACGTAAAATAATAGACTTAGACTCTTACGCTCATCTCATCCAGCATGAGTGACATGTTTTAATTAGCTCAACTCTCCAGCTTGAGCGATAGCCTAATAGCTACGACTCGTATTCACAGAGTTAATATGACTTGAAGCTCTGGACTGACACCTTGCTCATTTAGTGGCTCGGATGCCCGACTCTTGACTCTTATGCCAACCAACACATTTGGGTTAGTGGCAATTTTTACTCTCTTTTGATTGTGTCGTCTTGAAGTACACAAATATAGAATTCTTGTACCTTGAATAGGGGTCTCCTTTAGTAGATTTTTTTGACTTTGGCTCCCCTTTATTGCACTCTGTTTGAGAACTTGTGGTCGACCATTGTTGATGGTTGACATTAAAGTAAGGTCGTTGACTAGATCAACCTTTCTTTGCTTCCTTCATTGCTCCCCCCCGCCTGCTCGTTGTACTGCGTGCGGCATGTTTGTTGGCAGTGGCCTTGTATGTGCATGGAATAGAAAAAAGGTGTCTAATGCAAGGTCCTGATTGACCCTATCATGCTTGAAAAGAAAATGCATGTTTCAAGAAGATGTTGTGCGAAAAATAAGGGTCTTAGAACAATGAGTTCCAAGGGCTTTTGCTATCGAGGCTTGTGCACTCTTCCTCACCTTGTTTGATTTTTTATCCAAGCCTAGAAGTTAAAGACATTGAAATGTGCAGTTGATGTTGAGGGATTTGGATCAAACATTGGGTTTGCAAACGTTATAAAAAATTCCAAGGTGATGAGGCCACTAGTGTAGCCTTGTCTCTGACTCAGGGACCTTTGCCTCCAAGTTGACAGGTTCATCTATAGCAATATTTGGCTTCTTTGGAACCCACTTAAGAGTCTGTCTTTGTGTTGGGTTTGTCTTTTTAGGTACCCAATATTGTCGAGTCAGTGGTGTCAAAGCTCCTTTTCTTTTGTTTTCCTTCAATGAAGCTGCCTTGGGTCTCCATTGCTGTGTAGAAATTGGCACTTTAGGTTGAACTGCCTTGGAGATATTGGTGCTTGTTGGGATTTGATCCATGGCTTTTGGCAACCATATTTGAGACTCTGTCCTTCGTAGTAGCCGTGTGCAATGATGAGATTTTGTGGAACAACCCAGTCTTTGTAGGCCCTAGACTTCATGCTCCGAGCATAGATCCTAACTAAATTGTTGCTGCCATGAATAGATATTCGAGCTAGTTGTTCTTTGGGTATCCATGTCTTCACAAAGCTGCCATTTGATTTAGGATGGCAAGACTCTAAAGTGTTATTCCTCCTTTGTCGTCTCTTCCTTGGCTGCCTCTTCTTTTGCTTTGGTCTTCTAGTGGATGTCCGCCGCCTTTGTGGTTTTGCCATTGCATCCACCTCTTTGGAAGGCACTTTGTAAGCTCGAAACTCTGGTTTTGGCACCCAAAGCTCTCTATTTCCTTGGTGATATCCCTACGCTTGCAATGATTTGTGACTAGATAACTAGCCACTTGATTTCGGGCCTATAGTTACCTTGCGTTCCACCCATCGATGTTTGTTGTACTGAGTTTGTGTGCTGCTATCATGGTTGTTGGCACTAGAACTTGTTGTGGTTGTCATTGACGTGCTCTTGCTAATGGATACTTTGGTTGGTAGACCTTTGTGCGTTGATTGTTCTTTGTTTGTGTCCCTGTTCTTATTGTTTTTGTTGGAGAATTTGATGTTTTCCTTGCGAGATTGCTAAGGTTGTTGTTTGTAATGTTGCTATTGTTGTGGAAACTTCGTCCTCCATTTTGGCTTTTCCTTTGGCAAGGTCAGCACTCGTTGCTTCATGTACCTGAACAATACTGCATGAAAAAGTAACGCACTTTTTCGGGTAAAATTTCTAGATTTTTGTCAGTTTCCCATAGTGAGTTCAGTATGTGAAAATCGTCCGGAGTCCAAAATTTTGACGTTGGTATTCAAAAAACTTGCAACGATGTGAAACTTGCGCTCGAGAAATTTGGCGTTAATTTTAAAAAAAAAAATGCAGACTCTGTTTTTTCTTTTTTTCTTTTTTTCTTTTTTTCTTTTTTTCCCCTAAATCCCTTTTCCTTTCCCTTTCCCTCGCCTAGAGTCTAAACAATATGATCTTTGGTGAAGGTGTTAATTAAAGCATGTGCTTCATAGCCATAACTCCAAATCTAGGCTTAGAGTTGGTATGAGCTGAACTTCAAAAACGCGTATTCCATCAATTTCAAAAATGCGTATTCCATCAACTTCAAAAACGCGTTTTTGATTTTTGAGGATTTTTTCATTTTTCTGTACTTTGATAGCTCTAAGATGTTGAATGGGTGCTATTGATCATGCACAAGAAGCAAGAATGCAAATGGAGCTTGTTAAGGTCACCTTTAGCCCAAAATTGATGTTTTTAAGCACAATATTAGGCCAAATGTGATGCCAATGTGGTCCAAATGCAATGAAACTTGGTAGGGGGGCTATTTAGACCTTGATCAACAACCTTGGAATGTCAGAGTTCAATTTTGAATTTTCCAGCTCAGATGATAAAAAATGTGTTTCTGATCAAGGCCAATTTTGATGCTGTTTTGCTGATATCTTGAGCTCAGAAAATGATTTTCCACTTTTGAAAGCAATGGGGGGTAGAGGAGAGCATGCTCAACAGCCCTATGAGGTCAGAAGTCAAAAACTGAATTTTTAGCTGAAAAGTTTAAATACGCGCTTTTGAACTTTGGTCACTTCCTGCACTTTTTTGCTGGATGATATGCCACATTTGTGTCCCTTGCACTGTATAGACCTACACAAGTCCAAAGGAGGCTACTTGGATCATGTCAGACAGCCCTAGCACGACAGCAAGTTCAAATGGAGTAGAGGATCAAAAATGCATTTTTGATCTTGTACCTCTTTTGACCAGTTCGAGTTCCTGTCAGTTGGAGTGCACCTATCCCTTGCTTTCTAAGTATTTGGTGTGTTAGAAGATCACACAGCTCAAGTCTAGCAGGTCAGCTGGGTCAAATTTTCCTTATACCACCAAAAGATCAGAAACACGTTTTTGAACTCAGGTAGTATTTTTGCAAATTTGAGTGGTCAGCAACTTGAATGTGATGTCCTTGACCCCCTTGACAGCTAGGTAAGCTCAAAATTGAATTTAGCCAAATTTACTGTCCAAGATGGAAAATGTGTTTTCCATCTTGACTGCTTTTTTTCAGCTTACAATGATATGGCACCTCCAGGCTAGTCCTTAGACCTTCTGGATCACACACATCAAGTTGTAATTGCAAAAAATGCAAAAAATGCTAGAGATGATCACTTTTAGTCCAAAGTAGGTGTTTTCCAACACTAAAATGGGTTCGAATGATGCAATTGATGTCCATATGCAATGAAACTTGAAACGTCAAAAAGTCTAAATCCTAAACGCTATTTGTGAGTCGCACAATTGAGGACGATATGTTTGCATCCAACCAACTCAACTCTCAACCTACACTCTCCTAATCCTAAGCAAAGGTCCTTGGTGATCCCCGACCCCTGGCTACCCTCGAGAGCCTTGGAATCCCCGTTCCAACCTCTCAACTAAGCTAAAATGTAAAGTGATGAATGATCCCCTTTGACCATCCCTAACACGACGAGTGAACTAAAGGTGGATTCTCTAGTCTAAGCCCACGCTCCCCAGCAGTGGCGCCAATGTTAGCGGGTCACCGCGACGAACGTCGTAGCACAGCTTTGTGTAAACTAACACAAATGTCAATACAGGGAAGTGACCCGACTAGTGCATGGAAGCTACGTGTGGTTGTCAAGCACACGGAATCAACACCTAATGGAAGATAAGAGAAGGGAAGCAAGCTTCAAACGCACATACACTTGCCCAAACAAGATGACTGGCTCACATTAACCGCAACCTTATCCTATGTCTAAACAAGAGCAAATTTGATTATTCTGTGTGGTGGGTTCACTCTATGACCCTAGGAACATGCAGGAATCACAAAAACACAGTTTTGAGGGAGTGCAAAAAAATGCGTATCCGATGTGGCAGCCCTCCAAAACAGGACATTGATGATTCATCCCTTTAGAGTATGCTTAATCAATCCTATTCAACCATAAGAACACAAAGAAACACTTTGGAATCACCCTTAAACACATCAAATACACTATCTTTCCTAGAGTTCAAAAACACGTTTTCTATCTTTCCAGGCAGCAAAACATGCAATAGAACACAAGGAAACAAGTATTGGGACAATGCTAACGCTTACTTTTCATCAATGTAGGCAATGGGTACAAGCGGAAGTGGCTATGGAAGCTTCAAGCTCTCTACTTCTCCTTCTTCACTAGCTCTTCTCTCACGTGTAGAGATTACAAAGAGAGATCCTTACTAACCCAAAATACATTTGCTTATATACCTAGGGTTTGTAAAAGTACTCTCGCCCAAGCGAGTGAGATACGGATACAAATTGGAAGCTCTGGGCCCCATTCATAGGCTTTTTTTATAATTACAACGGGAAATTATAATGTGGGTTCTATATTTGAAAATTAATGTGTCGCTTTATTTCTCGCATCCCGCTTCCGCATGTAGTTGCATCTGCACTCTTCTTTGGCGTGTCCGGCTCTTTTGTAGCTTGACTTGTTCTGTCGGAACAGGAAGATTGCAAATGCTTTGATGTCACAATGCCTCAAACATGAACTTCAATCAATTTAGGAGCAAAAAAATGGAATATGCGTATTCCATTTTCTGGTAAAAAATGTGACTTTCTTGTTTTGATTGTTTCTGTGGCTTCTCTAATGCCTATACATCATCCTGATCACATTAAAAATCAGTTTGACATTTGTGCGAGGCTCTGAAATGATGGAATACACTATATGGTCGAAAAATTGTGTTTTTTGCCTAAGTGTTTCCCACAAGTACCCAATCCCTGATTCAGTGATATGGCTACTTACTCTACTCCTAGCAAACATAAATAAAAAATCTTACTAAGAAACGGAAACAAAAATAAATGAAATTACAAAGAAAATGACAAAAACGTCTGAAATCCTAAATCCTAATTTCTATCTCGAGTCGCACGATTGATGACGATATGGTTGTTTCCAACCACTCAACTCTCAATCTACACTCACCTAATCCTAACGAAGGTCCTTGGTGGTCCCCAGTTTCCCCTCCTTCTTGACCATAATCACAATTATCGTCTAGATCGATAGCATCCTTGATACAATCATTAAGCACCTTGTGCTTCTTGCTGTACAAGCTTGCATGTAGGGATTTGTTAAGTAATCCTTCCAAGAAGATAGATACAATTTTATCGAGTCTTGGAAGTTCACCTACTGGACACCTAGAGATATACTGGCGTAAACGGTTTTCGCAATCTCTAACTGTCTCCCTCTCTTCTTGTTTGAAGTCATAGATCAGCGTGCTAATGCTATGCTTGATGCCCGTCTTGGTAAAAGCACCCACAAAGTCCTTTTCCAAGGTCTCAAAATTTGCAAAAGCAAGCGGATCTAAGGTTTGGAACCAAGAAAGAGCTTTTCCCTCCAAAGTCAATCCAAACCCTTCAACCAAGGTATAAATGTCATAGACCTCCTCAGCTCGGGCAACCTGTTTGAATGATGCCAAGTGATCGTATGGATCACCTGATCCGCTGAACTTCTTTACCCATTTTTGAAAGTGAGATGGTCTAGTCTTGTTGTGGTGTGGTGCACCCCATGATGATCTACCTGGCCTAAATCCAGTAGATGGCAATGGTGGTTGATAGACTGGGGTCATCACCGGTGTTTGTGGTGGTCTTGTTGGCACTCCGCTTGCCGGGTGACCACTCAATGCATGCATATATCCTGAATCTATGGGATTGGTCTTTGCGAGAACTCTCGGTGCTAAGACTTCATCAAAAAATGACACTTTTGGAGCACTCGGAGTTGGCATAGGTCTCGCACTTGGTGTAGCTCTGACATTTGAGGTACTTGCTTCCCCTCGGTTGGTGGTCACAATAGGATGTCCTTGGTATGTGAAACCCCCTAACTCATCTTCAAGCAATACTTCCCATTCCTGGCCATTGCTATCCATGTGGACAATGTATCCCGTCTTAGATCCTACTCCAGATTGAAATACATAAAGTATCATAGTATCTGGGTTGCTATAGTCCATGAGATTCTCTCTTGTGTAGTACAACGCAGTCCCAGCTTCCTCTCTAGCATACAAAGACTTTGTAGCATCATCAATGAGCACTGTCCTTGTAATGATGGAGTTTGTCAGCCTGAGAAGCGGGTCAGTCGGAAGAGGTGGAACCTCTCCTCTGTGACGAGGTTTCTCTGGAACTATTTCTCCTAACACGTCCACCGCTTCTGGGTTCTCAACTACAAGGTACATTGTTCCGTCCCTGCCCATATAGCGATCTCTCTGATAATTAACCATTGGCGCTTCCTCGAAAGGGGAGGCCTGGTCCTCTACTTTCACTAGAAACCTATTTCGGAAGTCTCTATAAATTTTGGCACCATGGTTGTTTTCCCTTACGTACAAGATTTGGATCATGTAATCTAAGGAAAAGTTTGGATTTTTCATGGGATTGGCCGATTCGGAATCCATGCTTGATTCGGATATAGTATCAGACACTGTGTCTGGTACTCTTTCACTCAGGTTCGGTTGTGACCTAGCTGTGCTCCCTTGTGTTGAAGCCTGACTGCTAGTGTCTACTCTCGCGGGATTTCCTGATCTATAAAGTGCTCCTCACCTCAAATGCATAGGATAATAAGTCAAAATAACTTGCAGAGGTAAGCTTGCTACCTGACCAAGAAACTTCAAAGTAGGAGAACTCCAATTTTCCTTAGCCTTTGTACCCTTGCTCACACCCTGTCAAAGAATTTTGCTTCTATTAGGCTGTGAAGTCAGTACCTTCTCATTTAAAGTAGGAAAGTTAAGACTGTAATTTTGCACACAGGTAATCTTTGGCTTTCTCCAGTCTTAATCAATTCTCAGATTTGCAAGTGAAGGCTATGGTTTAAAACAGCATGGAAAACACAGTTTCTTAGCTGTTCCAACAACAACACTCTGTTATCTTGAAATTTGTAAGGAATTTTATCAAGCCACTTGGAGATTGAACTTTTCTCAGTCTACACTATGCTCAGGTGCCCTCTCTGGCTGAATTCACAGTGCTTTAGCAGTTTCAGATGGAATACGCGTATTCCATTTTTGCTCAACTTTTTGCACTTTGCAGAATCTAACTAGCTGGTAGTGATCCCAAGGCCCTTTCAAGGCTTATGCAATGTCAAAATAGCTTTTGTATGAGCCACAGAAGTTTGAAAAATAGCCGTTTCTGACCTGAATTGGCTTCCAAGGGTGTATTCTTGGGTCTATAGTGACACTCTCATCAAATCCTTCCTAATGTGAGCTAAATAGACAGTGTCAATCAATCCTAGCACCTCAGAACACTCAATTTAGCCCTCTAAACTGAAAAATATGGAATACGCGTATTCCATTTTTTAGCTCATTTTGGTCTTTTGATGTTTCTAGCACTTGGATTGCAACTATATAGTGTCCTTGGAG
>JAOYMV010084406.1:0-10276 GCA_025802375.1 Polystichum acrostichoides
GGTATGCCTTGTATTCTTTGTTTTGTCTGCATGGGCTCGCCGAACATCATGGGAGGGAGGGAGGGAGGTGGGGGAAGGGGGGAAAGAGCCCATTTCTCTTTGTTTTTCCCTACAGGTAATATGTAACCTACAGGTCCACTTGGGAGCAGGTGACTACCACATCCCCTGCCCCAACCGCACATATTGTGATGTGATGTGAGCAGTTTCTTCTCATGTGGGAGTATACATCATATTTTCTTTCATATGAGACATAGATGGGAGTCTCGATGGTGGCTTCTCTTTGAGATTACCTTGCCACCTTGAGTCCTTTTTTTTCTTTTTGCATTTTTAGACAAGACTTGCTTTTCATGAGAAAAAAAGATTATAACACTCTTAAGGAAAGTATCTTCCTTGCACAAGAGGTTCCTCATTGTTAAAATGAGTTTGTGTTTGAAATTGAAATAGACTTGAAATTCAAAAAAGTGCATTAAAAGAAGGGTTGGCAATACAATTTTATTTTCATCTCGTTACAAAAGCATATCTTAGTACGTTGCAAGAAGAAACATTCAAACATTGCAAAAATGGTGCTAGCAACAAACTCCTTCCCCCTTTTTACAAATTGGTATTTTGTCTCTACTCAATACCCAAAGGCTCTCTATATACAATAAGTAAAGAATCTAGTTCGGTTATGCCCTACCCATAAGATAGACGACCCAAGAAGTTGCTTATGGATGCAAGCACCTCACATTTGTACTAAGCTCCACAATCACATTTTTTAAGGATCTCCCTTTGGATAGGTAAGTTCTAAGATGTATTTATGAACAATACCGATTGTATTTTGCATCTGACCATACTTGTTGAGTGGCCCATATGCTATAATTACCTTTGTATGTTAGTCTTTCTCATATTATGGTATGAAAACCTGTGCAAGAGTATATAAGGTAATGTACTCTCAATAATACATTTACCATTAATCTAAGTGTAGAGTTGTCCTTTTTCCTTGCATCTCTCTTTGCATTCCATGCTTTTCAAGTGTTGTATACATTATGCTCTTAGGTGGTTGTGGTAGCTTGCAAGTTGTATGAGACTAGCTATGTAGAAGAGGCAATTCCTACGATAAGAGGAAGGCTATTGTGACTAAGAATTGGATATGAACAAAGGAGGACTCCTTTCCCATTACTGAAGCCAATCATGGAACTTAGGTGAGTGTCATTTTAGCAACCCTTAAGAGGATATAGGTGGTTGTAGTCAAGGACTCTCACCGTAGCCTTGCCTCATCTCTTGCTTGTGTATGGGCTTTCTCAAGACATGTAATATTGATGGCCGGGTATGTGGTGCCTCCGATGTATTGTCAGCAATCATTACTAATCTCACGACTCCTCCATGTTTTGATGTATATTTTGATGTATATCTCATGACTCATCTACACTTCAATGTATATCTCATGACTCCGCTATCTTTTGATGTATATGGCTCGTTTACATTCAATGTATCATGAAAACACAATTGTCTACTTGAATTTCTATGTATTGTTGGACAAAATATGTATTGTTGTCAATTGATTGGACATATCTCTCTTAGTATTTATGCATGGACGAACATATTGTGTCAAATCTTGATGATGGTTGTTAACAAGATGTCTTTACTCACATCTATGCGCACAGATGGCCATACTTTTTGTAACTTGTGTTGGTGTTAGTTTGTCAAACAGCCATGCTTTTTTGTAATTTGTGCTGGTGTTAATTTGTCAAACAGTCATGTTGGTTGTTGATGAGAATAGCATACGCTTACAAATCCATATACGCACTTATATGGTTGAGAATCAACAAGGTTTAATAGCTATTGTGGTTTTATGTTCCTTGACATGGTTTAATTCTTGACATGGTTTTGTACTAATATGCAACGTGTGTCAATTTTCAAGAGAATGATGGGTCCTTGAGTGCTAACATGAGTGCTAACATCCGAGTGCTATCCAAGTGATGGACAAGTTTAGCTCCACTTTCTCTTGTTTTCTCTTTTTTGCCTTGCAACGTACCTGCTCCAACTACCTATTTGATGTCATCAACATCATGTCGTACGAGTACTCTGAGATAGTCATATACGCTTTTGATTGCTTGGCACGAGGGCATCCTTTCAAATGCGGTGACCTATGCATGTACCTTGAAGCATGTGTTTTCATTGGGCCTCGTGACAAGGGAAATGAATTCATGAGCAGAATGCATCCCATGGGTTTGTCGCAAAACAACACTGAGGTGGGCAACTTTGGTGTACATGTATGCGGCTATTGTATTGTGCTAATTTGAAACATTGTACCATAACAATAAATTCTTATCGTGTCATATAGTGATGAGGTGCGGTGTGGCTATCGTATTGTGCTAATTTGAAACATTGTACCATAATAAATTCTTATAGTACCAAATCTGTACTATACTTTATAAAATACCATATCAAAGATCGTTAACACAACTACTCATCACTTAAAGTACCATTGGGACTGGCATGGTTTGCTATAAGGGTTGGCAGGACATGTTTATTTGTGCATGGTTTGCTATAAGGGTTGGGAGGTAATGTTTATTTGTGCATGTTTTAGTAGTGACCCTTGGCATGATTTACTATACAATGCTAGAGAATGGCATGGTTCACTTCAGGACTGTCATGACATGGTTTAGTACACAGTTGTCTTGGCATGGTTTATTATATGGGGATGGCTATTTTTAAGCAATGGGGCTGGCATGGTTTGCTATAGAGCTGGCATGGTTTACTTTGGGCATGGTTTACAGCAATGTTGGGTTGGCATGGTTTATTGCAGGGTTGATTTGGCATGGTTTACAATAGGTTTGAGATGGCATGGTTTACTGTGGGATTTACTAGACTTTAAAGTGCAACGCGGTGAATCATTCCACTTAAATGTACTGTTGTGGGTGGGTTTACTGTGCCATTTGGGAGGAAAATTTGAAGCCAATTGTGAACAGGGGAAGGGCAAGCAGGGGGTAGACATTTTGACTCAAAAGGTGGGGAGAAAGTGAAAAAATGCATGCTTGTGCAGGGAGTGGGAGTGGGCATGGGTTTTCTCCATCTATGATTCCCGATCTCAATGCAATCCCTCACGCTATCTTTCCCAATCTCAATGCCTTGGTAGAGTTGGGGAAGGAGGAATGGCAAGGGAGGGAAGAGGAGAAAGATGCTTTAGACATTCATGAATTAGATGAAGACAGTAGGTCCATTTCAGATACCTTCAAGGATAGATGGAGTGAAGATTCATCAAATAGCGATGTAGAGGAGGACAACCAATGCTTTAAAGAAGGAAGGTGTGGAACAGGAGCCATGGCTACACATATTTTGGCTCCAGAAGCATATACTTCTTCTTGATTCTACTCCTTTGATGGACAAAGCTATGAGCTTATGCAACTTGATCTCCAAGGGAAGATTGTCGTTACATTAGAGGTGCTAAAAGCACATGATGATCGGGGTGTACTGGACAAAAAAAAATGGAACAAATTCAAGGAGGACTTGTGTTTTATTCCAGAGCACAATATGGAAGATGACTTTGGAAACTTGTGCCTTAAATCAAATCCTTGCCAACGGATTGCATGCCTACATGATTGGGGGAGAATAATTTATGCTAACCACTGCACTACAAATTTGGTGTGTCACAAGGATACAAGTGCTACAATTAGATCTCTGAAGATGCATTGGTGCACAGATGTAAAGAAGCATGGCATCCCTCTCACGTATGTGAAAGATTGGATCAATGCTTGTGGTTGTCTTTTCTCATTAGAGGCACCAAGATATGCTATCGCTCCTACAGTTTCCCAGCCACAAATCATAAAAAGTCAAGCTATAGCTCTCTCAATGGTGATAGAAAGGGATCAGATAGAGAAGCAAATGGCAGCAATTATGGTTGAACATAATGCAAGGCTGGTGTGTGTGCGCTCTACTAGAACAAGGCTGGTGTGTGTGCGCTCTACTAGAAGACCAGGGCCCTTGAAATCGATTGTAGAATATAAATGCCATCGAGGCGGGGAGGCTCGTCGCATAGGCACAAATGCCAAGCGAGTGAGAAAGTCAAAGAGAGTCGGATGTCCTTTCCGAGTAGTTTTGCAATACACCAGCAAGAGTAAGAAAGCTTCAATCTTTGTGCACGGTACTCATGAGGAGCATGTTCCTGGCTCACGGGTTGATTTATATCACTTGCCCGTGCACCCAAGTGTTATTGCATGCTGCATGGAAGACCTATTTGATGTTGGTACCAGCCAACATGTAGCCAGAATGTCCTTATCAAAGGAGAAGTCACATCAAGAAAAGGCTTCGCTCTTAGATTGTGTGATCTATAGGTTCTTCATGATACCTAGGGAGGTACAAATGGTTGCTTTTCAAATGCGTTCGAGTCAGAGGTGGTCACCTGACGATTGGAATTCAATGTTCATGGCGGCCCTTAGATTGAAGGATCAAAATAAGGTATCTTTGGAGCAATATTTATCGTGTGTATGCGTGCATTGCTTTTCATATAATGTCTTGTATGTTTGCATTTATATTATTGGCAGGTGCTTTATGTCCAGCCGTACAATCCAAATGCATTGGAAGAGAAAGAAAGGCCCTTCATCCTTGTCATACAAGATGAATGGATGTTAGAAAAAGCAATTTGTTTTTCAGCACATAATGCATGGGCAGTAGACAGCACATTCAAAACAAATGTTTTTGGGTTGCCCTTGTATGCGGCTATTTTTCCCAATCAGCTCGGCGTCGGGATCCCAATATGGCTCATGATGTGTACAAGTGATGTAGGGACACACCATGAGAGCATAGCACTTGAGGTTACCATCAGAATGGTGCTTCTTCGAATGAAAGGTGTTCGACCGGCTGCGATTGTCATTGATAAAAATCCCCAAGAGTTGCACGCCATTCTAAAGGTTACTAATGATGACCCTTATTGCTGGGAAGAAGATGATCATGGGCATCGACGACAAGTTGCATGCCATGTGCTCTTGTGTTGGTTCCATGTCAAAAAGGCATGGGTGGAGAATCTTCTTCCTCAAGTTGCTGCTGATATGAGAGATCACTTGTATGACTCTTTGTCAAATCTTATGCACACCACCACTGAGGAGTCATTTCATGAGAAGTATGAAGCACTTTTACAACAATATTCGGGGCACTTGAACATCCAACGGTACATATCTAATGGGTGGTGTGGATATGCATGTCAATGGCAAAGAAGGTGGCCAAAGTTTGGGCGTCTCTTTCCTCACGGGAATGTTGACACTACCAATTTGGTAGAGAGGCTCTGGCAATACATAAAATATACGCTACTTGACTCAAAGATCAATAGGTCTATCTTGGTTCTTTTACAAGCACTTGTCGGAGACTCCATAACTGGCACTTACATGGGAGGGTCTTTGCTTGAATTCTTTAAACAAAAACAAGAGATTGGTAAGTTTGCATTTAGCATATTGCCAATCCCTTCTATATGACTACAAGAAGATATATCTGATCTTATAAATTTATCTGGCCTTGTAATGTGCAGCTGACTCTGGGCGCTTTAGTATTCGAGGGTCTACCAAGTCTCACATGTCAAGACTTGCAGCAGGAGAAGAGATCCTTTTGAAGTTTTGGGCTGATTCTTCCATTATTCAAGCTATAGATGAGTGTCAGCTTCTATTCAAGATACAAAGTGGCTCTTCGGCTTCAACATGGTACCATGTCAGCCTACAATCAAGTTATTGTGATTGCCCAGATTGGACTTCAGAATGCAAGCATATATATGGTCTTCGACTAATTATCCAAGAGCACTTTTTGCACCTCAGCGCACTCTTGCCTATAATTGATAATGTGCGTAGTCTAGGGCAGATAGAGCACGAGTGCAATGAAAATACCAGCAACCCAATGAATAGAGATGAGCTGGAGGCTACAAAATTTCATAATGCAAACAATGATGAGTATGGGCATCAGATTAACATGGATCTTGATCTACCTAAAGCTACAAGTATCGATCAAGAGATTATGCTCTGTATTTCCGAGATGAAAAGAACTCTTCAAGGCTTTGAAGATGACCTTTGCAACTGTGATCTTGCCCAAAAAAGAGCTCTTCTTTCGCAATTGAGGGCCTCGAGCATCATAGTCCCCAAGGAGATCAATCTTCCGTCAAGGGGGAGTATTCGACAAATTCAGGAACATGTTACACAAACACGCCTTGGTCACGGAAAGCAAGCAACAAATAAGCTATTGGTAGATGATGTAGCTCAGTCTTCTCAACCTGCCAAGCATGACAATCATTCCAGTGTTCTTTGGCAAAAGCATCAGCGTGGTTGAAAGCATGTGCGCTTTCAAAAAGGTCCCCGAATCTTTTGTCCACATTGCTGTAGCAAGACATTGATAGTGGATCCCATGGAGACTCTCACTTGTCGAACATGCCATGCCTTACTCCCTTTGTCAGCAAGAGAAGCTCCCATTGGCTCTGAGGCAGCTCTCCTAAATCGAGTAGTAAGTCTCTACAACGACGTGCTCATAGAAGAGGCAATGATTGTGTCTTGTACATATGGGCTGGAAGAGCAAGTTGAAAGGACCTTTGAGCTTTCTCTTAAAAATGGGGGGCAGTTAAGCGAGATCCGGGCATCTCAAACAAGACTTGTACTCATGTTTTTTTTGGCTTAAGAGGCTTATTAGATGTCAGCTGAATATGCAAGTTTTGTTTTTGGACTAAGAGCATTATTATTTTCTAGCGTCTTAAGCTTGGATGGATCTTTGTGCGCGCATGTTTGTTGGATGTTTGTTTAATTCTACATTGAGGCTTCAATTTGTTGTGTAAGTTCAATTATGACCCAATTGTGAGATGAAATGTCTTTAAATCCAATGTTCTTACTGTCTTATGGCTGTCAAAATTATTCGTCCTCCCAATGCTTTTGCAAGAGCGTGACTTTGAGCCTATATGGATGTTTATCTAAATACATTGCATGAGGGTGCAGATGCAAAAGCATCATCGTATTCACTATTGACTACTAGCAAGGTTCAAAGCAAAGCACACGAGGTAATCCATGCCATGCATGTGACTGTGGAAGGCATGGTTTACTCTAGGGTTGGGTTGGCATGGTTCACAACAATGTTGGCATGGCATGGTTTATTTCAGGGTTGGGTTGGCATGGTTTACTGCAGTCTTCAATTTTCCCAAACTCTCCAGCATACCCAAGGAGGCTCACCATGATAGCATAATGCTTGATTTGTGGGGTTTTGCCATTTCTGCACTCCTTGAATCAACCTCCTTTTACCAGCCCATTGTAGTTGAACACCGCAAGAAGGGAGACAAAAGTTTCAGCATCTGGTGGCTGCATTCTACAAAAATAATGCAAGTTTGATTTGTATTCTCCTTGTTGTGCATACCCTACGATCAAAGCATTCCATGGCACCACATTGGAAAGGGGTAATGCATCAAAAATTGCCTGCGCATCCACCATGCTTGCACATCCCATCTTTGAGAAGAAGAAAGAAAATACCAAAGATAACTTGCCCTGCATCATGCCCACATCCCCAGAGTGCGCCGACTGCTACACTTTTGAGCTTTCTGCGACCTATCGATAGGGGGGCTAGGGCTGTAAGATGGTCAGGCCCTGTGAGAGTATGAAGGCAACCTGCCCCATCAGCCCCATCCAAGCACTTACAAGGAGCTCTCTTTTGCCTTTTTGGGACCATAGGTGAGCATGCTACACTTGGAATAGCGACAGCAGCCCAACATGAGCGAGGACAGCTATGCCTATAGCACAAGCTATTGACAAAGCAGTCCAATTCACCTATATCAAGTCAAGGAAAGAAGCTATAATGCAAACAACACAAGAACATTGATGGGGCTTCACCCAAAAAGTAAACTTGACATGCTTGATATACACAGGCATGCGATAAGACTTAAAGAGGCCACAAACACAGCACACAAGACGTGTCCAAACACATGGAATGTACAAACAACAATGTAATCAAGCAATATAGTACCAAAACTTCTTCAGTGTTGTCACGAATAGCATGCCCTGCCATGACAATGTTCCAAGAGATAACATCTCTTTCTGCCAAACCACTGAACACCCTAAATGCTCCATCTATATCTCGACATTTGTGATACATGTCGACAAGAGTGTTGTTCAAAATTTTATTCTGATCAGCTCTGGTTTCAATATATTTCAAATGTACCTGCTTACCGAGGTCTAACAAGTGCAGATTAGCACAAGCCTTCACAACCGACACAAAGGTCACTTCATTGGTTTTCACGCCTCTTTGCTCCATCTCAAAAAAGAGAGTTAGTGCTTCCCTTGAATGCCCATACATAACATAACCTGCAATCATCGCGTTCCACAAGGCCCCCTCTTGCAAAGTCCTCGTCTCCGAGCGGTATGAGCGAGCTTAGCCCCAATTGCGACACCTCTAACAGCCCCCTCAGTGTCGACATAGATGATGGCCTCGATGCATCACCCCTCTCTCCTGCCGACACCCCCCAGGACGACGACCTTGCAATGTGTCAAGATTTCGATGCTGCAAACTTCAATGCTACTTCGCCCACATTTTCGACTACATCAAGGCCACTATTGACCTGCAATGCTGCAAATGTGATGATGCCATTGTCATCTCTAAGGGGTTACAATGGGGTGAAGCTCGATCCAGAGCTTGTGGATCGGGGTCATGTATTGTCCTCACTTTCCACGACATCTGCAATTTCAATGAGTGACAGGGTTGCGAACAGGGGAGCTTCAAGAGATTTAAGGCAGATGCATGCACCTTTTGGAGTTTGCAATGCCGATCTCGGTGTGGGGCTTTCCTTGGTGTTTTCGGTCTCCTTAGGTCGGCGTCAGAAGCAGGGCATGCCATATCTTTTAAATGGGCTCAACGATGGCCTGCGGGGTTGGGGATCTACATCTGTGTTCTGTGGTTGTGTTACTCGACGGTTGGTTTAATCTCTTGTGCTGCTGGTGGTCCCCTTCTTTCTAATCTCGTGGGTAAAGCTCCCAAAAAATTTGGTTCAGAGGGGATCTACATCTTGGTGGGTAAGGCTCCTCGAAAAAGCCTTCTTTTTTTTTTGGACTGGTGGTATGGGGTCAGCTCTCGTTGTGTGGGTTTGCTTCCAGTAGCGTTGTTGTAAGCATGTAGTACATGACAGTTCCCATATTTTTTTTTATTTATTATTTCAATGGGAGGTTTCAAGCCCTCCTTCATGGAGACATTGCCAAATAAATATATATATATATATATATATATATTGTAAGTGTCTCATAAATTCTTGTAACCTTTGCTAAGTTGCTAACTAGACCTAGAGTTTCTCATAAATATTTTAGTTAAGTTCTTGTAATTTGTAACCTTGTGACAAGATACAAGGATTTGGACAATGAAACCATTTCAAGGGTCAAGACTCAAACTTCAAAGTAAACTTCAAAGTATATGTATATTGATGGGATGAGCCATTTATCATACTTTACATTACAAGGGTCAAACTTCAAAGTATATTGATGGATGAGACATTTATCATACTTTGAAGTTTGAACGGCACGATGTTTTGAAATTTAAGGTGTTGGTCATGTGCAATGAGAAAAAGATTTTCAAGGTATGTAACTTTAATATATCAAACTATGTAGGGGAAAAAAATAAATACCATATGTAAGATAGTTTTTCTTTATATTTCAATTCTTTCTTTTTTTGTCTTTCTATTTTTTCTCTCTATTTTCTTTCTAATTCTAAAGTTTTTGCATGGTTGCATTTACAACCATCTTAAATTTTATATTATTTGTTGTCTACCTCTCAAGCCCTTATATGAACTTGATATAACACGAAAATCAAGGTACGCGTTCTTTTTTTTCCCTATTTGTTTGTCTCTATGTTTTGCTTGCATTGAATACATTGCTATTCGTGCTAATAGTATGCTAGTCCCTTTTGCCATGATGGTAGTTGTGACTCGTGAGAGTTTGGATTAAAAGGGTGGGTCGTACCTATGTTTGAGAGAATTCGATTGTGTATTTGAGTCTTACATATGTTTGAGAAGAAATTGCATATTATTTTGTGCATTTGCTATGTGATTCTTACTTATAACATGGCTCAATAGAAAGCAATAGAGATTTTCCTATGGAAGTGTTTACATCCAATTATTATTCCTTGTGTAATGAGCGCGAGCATGTAACACACAGCCTCTTCTTAGCTGAATGCGGTCCTTGTGTGGAACTTAAGGAACTGCGGGGAAGAGATGAGAGAGAGGAGAGGGAAGGGTGGCCCAATAGGGTCACCAACTGCTGACTGTATTATTAACATGCTGACCGAGAGGTCCTTTACAACTGCG